>PVKA01045532.1:0-15492 GCA_004027165.1 Ctenomys sociabilis | reverse complement strand
ACCAACAACAAATGTTGGAGAGGTTGTGGGGAAAAGGGAACACTTCTCCACTGCTGGTGGGAATGTAGACTAGTACAACCATTGTGGAGGTCAGTATGGAGACTCCTCAAAAGAGTAGGACTAGAAATCCCATTCAAGCCAGCTATCCCCCTACTGGGAATTTTCCCAAAGGATTTGGATACATTGTATCATAGAGATACATGTGTACCTATGTTTATAGCAGCACAATGTGTGATAGCAAAATCTTGGAAACAACCAAGATGTCCATCACATGAGGAATGGTTATTTAGCTTACAGTTTGTAGAGGTTTCAACCCATAACCAACTGGCTTGAAGTCAGGGGCACGGCAGACAGACATTGCAGAGGAGAAACAGTTCGTGTCAGGCAGAAGGTAACACAGCAGCAAGTAAGAACCACAGCTCATTCTACAACTCATACCTCATCCAGGTTACTTGGGGTGAGCAGCACTCACACCCCTAATCCTGGGGCCCTTTGTGCTGGTGTTGTGCCATGAGTGAACTCCAGTGTCACACACTGTAAATTCAGGCACCTCTGAAAAATCCCTATGACTACATGAGGTTTTGTGAGGATAACGAGACATAAGACACAAAACTGTCTTGACAAAGAAAGGCAGAATAAGCAGAACAGGTATATTTAATAAGGCTGAGTGAAAAAGATACAGGTTGCTGAGGTAGGCCAAATGAAATAGATCACTGTATATAGGGTGGTGACATCAAGATGACTGATCAAGAGACTGAAAGGAGGATGCCCGCTGGTACTAAGATGCAGCAGAAAGATGCAAAGTCTACCCACTGTGAAGGTACGCAGCACATTATGTGGTGAAGTTAGAGGTGTTTTTACACACACATACACTCACACACACACACACACACACACAACTTCAATCTGACACTCCTCCTCAGGGCACTGCTCACAGCCATCCATAATTTTTTTTTCTCCTAAAATGAAGACTTTGGAAGGAAGTAAATGAGAATGCAGTTGTATTGTTTTATCATTCTCCCAGGATATTCCCATGGACCCGAAAACCCAAAAACAACTACGTACAGTGCTCTCTGTTTTGAATGCAGAATTTCATATTTTATGAGGAAGAAATATAGTCCATCACTGCAGAATGACTTTGATTGAAGTGCAAATCTCCCCGAGGATCACTTTTATTTGCAGTTGGGAAGAGGGAACCTAGAGCACCTGATTCAAGTGCAAAGTTCTTGGTGTCCCAAGGTTCTCTGCACAAGGAACCTCATCTACAGAGTCCCTGAAGAAGGGTAAGGAGAAGCAATATTGCAACACTAATCAGTGAAGGAAGAGAAGAGGTAGAGGGTAATAATCACAGGCATCATTATCATCTTACTACATCGCATTTCATAATAAATCAAAGGCCTTTACGTTGTTTATGCCCTAGCAGGAGTAGCCCAGCCCCATTGCCAATAAAAACCCCGTTTACACAAAAAATAGTTAAGAATTCAATAGTTCAATAATTTACCTTTGCCCTTTTCCAGAAGCAAATACATTACTAGAATGACTTCACTCTACAATTTTTCTTAAAAAATCTAGATTTTAGTTTTTTCTTTCAAACACTCTTTATTTTCTACAACAGGGTGATCAGCTTTCGACATCTAATTTTCATCAATTTTATGTTTTTGCCTCCCGGAACTAGGTCTAGCCATCTGAAATTGGAGACGCTTGCTCCCTGCATAGTTCCATAATAATGCCAATGATCATGAGATGATCATAATCATCGAAATAGCTGTCATTTATTGAGTGATTGAACCCAGAATAAGATAGTTTAACATGAACTAATCTCATTTGCAAAACAACCTGTGTAACACTTGAAATCTCCATATTTGAAAGGCACAGACACAGAAGTCCAGAGAACTCAAGAAACTCATCCTGAGCTCACAGTTCTTTAAAGAGGTGGAGCTGCCAAGAAAAGAAGGTTTCACTGAACCATTTCTCATAACTCTTTTGTCTCTTCTCATGTTAGTTTTCCTTCTGGGAAATCACAGGACTGCTTTCCACTGGAGAAACCCTTTTTCCAGGTTGGGCTATAAAATATGAAATATGTTAACATGAAAGGAGCAATATGAGACACAAAATGAGAATAATTTATAAGCTGGTGGCTGCTTGTAATAGCACTACAAATGAAGATATGCTCTTGCTAATGTAGGAATTTATTGAAGCCTAGGAACTTGGGATGAAGCCAACTGGCCATTGTCCTGGAGCTGATCTGTGCCATTGGATGCATATATACAGGGTGAAATCTCTCATGTGCCTCTTCACGCAGCATGAACTGTGCCTTATTTTAAACTGCTTGGTGCTAATCAGAGAGAGTGAGAGAGAGAGACAGAGAGAGAGAGATCAACTGATCATGGACTAACTTGTCTTCTGACTGCTGTACTGCAGTGCTAGGTAGGTCTGATGAGAAGATTGCTGCTGGTGAGAGCAACCTTGGCACTCTGTAATCTGATTCCATCAAGAGAGCGCTGAGATGCACTGAGAATTGGGACAGGGAGGGGTGGATGCCAGGCTCAGTGAGGAGCAGAGGTTGTTCATCACCCACACCTGAAGAACTCCAATTTTATTCTCTGAACTGAAACTTGAACTGTAGTTTATCCAACTGGAACTGTGGACCCAAAACGTGTCCTTGCACAGTGCTTGCCTATTTCTGAGTTGTCTCTGCTAACACTTCCACGTCACATCTCCATGTCAATTTGGATGCTATTTCTCTTTAATATTTTTAACCATCAGCAGCAGGAAGCATCACAGATTACCAAAACTAGAAATGATTTAATTTTCTTTCTATCTCCCCACTCCCTTTTTCTTTGTTTTTGCTTGCCCTTTCAGTCTCTCCTTTTTGGTAGATTGTTTGGAAACAGTTATAGCAATCAACCTATTACTAACACAGTGCTGTAAATGTAAATCTTTTTACTGTGTTTCTTAATCTTGTGTAGTCAATCTCCCAGATCACTTACCTCTGAAGAAAGGTAAAATCTACATTTGACCAACTCACCACTTAATGTCGTATGTAGAACTTCTACCAGGGTCAGATCTGAGAGAGACAACGAGAACAGTTCTAATCTGCTAGCTAGGAAGACTTGGCCTGGAGAATCATGAGCTATTATTCAATAGTCATAAGCACTTCAGTCTGAGCCAATGTTACTTTATAACCAACATTAATACTCTCAGGGTATTTTTGGTTGCCTGGAAACAGCAACCCATCACTAAATCCATTAATATTTAGCCAGCATGCTTCTATGAGCCATATTGTATGAATTTTCTCCTCTGATCCTAATTAACAGGTAAATATCATCAAATGAAACATTTTCAAGAATTGATGGAGCTGAGTCTGAATTTCCAATTTTCTCTTTCTATTCCCAGCTTCCCTGTGATTAGGTTACTTTTCTTGGATTCTTACACTGATTAAGAAACTAATGAAATAGGTATACTCTGTGAAAGAAAGAGACTAAGGCCAGTGTTTCGCAAATTGAAGTGGGGATGGAGGGTGAAGTCTATCAATTTAAAAAAGAAATTCTGGCTAAAGACGCAACTCAATCTTGTGACCTTGAGTTAAATTCATGACTCTGCTGCTAGCTGGCTGGTTAAAGTAAGAGCTACTCCAGGGAGCATCGTGTATCTGTGCACGGAACTCTGAGACAGCTACTTTCACAGCTTAACCACTCTAATTATTTGTTCACTTTTTCCAAAGGTCATGTTCCTGATGGTGTTAGGGGTTGAGCTATACCTATCAAAAGGTCCTATTGAAGCACTAGGCCCTTGTACCTTTAGCACCCTGTGATTAAGAAACAGTGTTTGCGGATGTACTTTTCAAATTAAATGCTGAGGGGAGGGGGTGGAGGACTGCTCCAAACTATTATGACTGGCATCTTCAAAAGAAAAGAAAAAACAACAAACACAAAGATCGACAAAGGAGAATACCATGTGGCTGAGAGAAAGACACAGTAATTCACCTACAGTTCAAGGGTCCCTAGCAATGGTCAATGCCAGAATCTTAGAGAAAGGAACATGACAGACTTTCCTTAGAGACTCTAGGATCGATGGCCTTCCTGACACCTCACCTCCAGCCTCCTGTCCCAAAACTGAAAGAATAAAATTTCATATTCTTGTTAGTGACTTAGTATATGATTTGCTATAGTAGCCTTAGGAACCTAATGCAAATGGAAAATCTCTATATCTTTTAAAAATTTTCTTCACACATAAGTACTGAATTATCACATTTTATACAAAAATAGAAACAATAAGACTTATGATAAAATATACTGGATGAAACACAAAAATTAGAAGTATTTTTCAAATCTTAGGATTGTTCTGATCAATTCGTTCAACAAAGGCTTCATTAAATCTATTTCCTAGCAGGAATGCTTAAGGTTCAATTTTTGTGAATATAAGCAACAGAAAATAAAATAAAATCAATTAAAAAGTTGAAAACAAGAGAAAGAACTCAACTAAGGCACCCTCATTTTGTTTTGCATTACTTGAATATAAGAGGTTTTTGATTCCTTAACTAACTCTTTTATTTAGTGAGTCATTAAAAATATCATTATTTAATAATTTATAAATTGTCTCTTATGAATGCCTGCATGATGTCGTATAGATATTTTGCCCTTTTATCTGTGCTTTCACAAATTAGAGTTACTAATACTTGACAGATATTCACAGCAGGAAGGTACTGTAGTCACATAGTAGAGACTTAGCATATCAGATACCAAAATGCGTTCTTTAGTTTAAAACAAAATAGACCAATTATTCAGCTAGTATATTACTATAATTGCCACATTAGATGAAGTATACAGTTTTCCAGAAGAATTAACTGGAGATGAAATTAATAAGGCTTCACAACTTGCTGCAAATCTCACCAGCTATAAGTCTTAAAATCCGGAACTTCAAGAACCTTCTATGGACTTTCTTTGAACATCTGACTCTATTGTCTTCAGCTTTGCAGTTGTAACATTACAATTGAGACTGTAGCTCATTTCTCCTATGCAGAAACCTGACAACAATAAAATAATAGGTAGCATAAATTCTTCATTCAATCCTTTTTTTCTTTTTATCCACAAACAACTTATAATTTTTTAATTATTCTTTTTTAAACTTTATTTTTTTATTTTATTTTGAAGAGTGAAAACAAAAGCAAAAAGGAATAGCAGACACAAAGACAGAAACAGTGTAACATACAACAATACACATCTTACAGATTTTTAAAACAAGAATAGCTAATTAACAATGGTTGTTCTGTTATTATTTTGATTGTCAAATCTGTTGCTCAGATTAGCAGATATAGTTATACAAGATTGGAGAAATAATTGAATATTACTGCTTGCTTTCAAGAAACTTTAATTATTTTCTAGCCTTTTCATAAAATTCATTTTGACAAATGTGTAATAATAATTGATAAGATATTAGGACAGGTACACATTTAGAAGATCAAGATGAGAGGAGTTTAAGCGTAATTTTTGTATTACATCTTGCTGTTCTCAATGTCAGTGCTTAAATTGCAGATACCAGCACAGAGAGTTAATCAAAGTGAAAATTCTACACATTCACTGGTATTTTCAAAAAGACAAAAAGTGTTGGAAATTATGCAAAAGAATTGCAGAAATTTAAATTTTATACAGGATAAAAAGTCATATATGAACTCGTCAAAGCAAGAGATTGTTACTACAATATATGACAACAGTGTAAATTTGAGTACCAAGTTATGAAACAAGGGAAATTGCTAGGGAAGTATAATCATATACATAGTGCTTCTTAAATCCTCTTCAGCATAGAAGAAAATGAAATAATTATGGAAGAGTTCGAGGACATAAATTTACAGCAACTGCCACGGAAGGAATTCCTTTCAAGTCTTCTTAATTTCCATATTAATGAAAATACATTCTATTCTATGATATATCAATTTTATTATAAAAGTAACTATAATATTTTAGCATGGAACAGCAGATTATTGAACAAAATGAGTGAAGTAGACATTACTATTTCTACTCATGTTGGGGTCTCTTTTCTTTTGTGGATGGTGAGAAAGCTTTTACAACGTGTGTCTCATAACATTTTGGCCAATGAAAAATTGTATGTCTGATAGTGTTTTCATAAGATTATAATGCAGGTGAGAAACTCCTTTCACCTAGTGATTGGTACCCATTGCAAACACTGTATCACAAATACATTATTCATCTGTTTCTGTTAATGCTGATGTAAATAAGCATGCTGCCTTTTTATTACTATACAAATATAACTCAAGCTTATTGGCATAGAGGTACATGCCTATAATCCCAGTATCCAGGAGACCGAGACAAGATGATCCCAGTTTCAATATCAGCCTTGGCAACTTAATGACTCAGTGATAAAAAAGAGTGGGCTTGACTCCATCACCTGCATTAAAAAACAAAATAAGACAAATACATCTGAAAATACCATCTGCTAATATGCCAGCAGCAGCCTCACACAGTCCACGTCTTTTGTGTCTGATTGTATCAAAAGAGCAAATGTGCAATCTAGGCATTTTTGTTTGTTTGCCTGTTTTGTTTTCATTTTTTATTTGTTATATTTTTTTAAAATTTTATTAAGGAGCAGATAGCAATGAGATAGTTTCAAAACAGGTTAGCAGGACAGTTACAATAGTTAATACATTGCATATACTTGTCTTTGTAGTGATTATGATATCCTGTCCAAGCACTATTAGTACGAATCTTTCTTCTCATTGAATTGAGAGAAAGTAGCTGTATATCTGTCCTAACTATTTTTGTACACAGATGCAAAATGGTCCTTCATTTAGTTTTGTCAGAGATGGGCATTCCAATGCCATTTAAATATTGTAGGTGAGTGAATTCAGCAAAATCATCCAACATAATCCATAATAATAGTGGGTTATCCATAAGACTGGCCATGTCAGAATTGTTAACGTGAACCTTTATAGCTCAGCTTATAATTATGACTTTACTTTTAATATCTTGTTTTTGTACTTTCCTGCTGGATGCTTAAGATCAAGATAAAGCAAGACCTATATAACAAGAAATGCAGCTTTTGTGTCAGACAGCATCAGTTAAATCCCTGCAGGATTTACCCTGAATCCCTGCCGAGCAGTTTCTAGGTCCTTTCTCAGTGTCAGCCATGTGGATGAGTCATGGCCATTGCCTAACCAATTTGCTCTGTGTGAAAGCCTAAAAGAATGTTTTCTCTCCATGTGATTCTCCTTAGGCACACTCTACATCATCAATCACTTTCCTCTGTGGCCCCGTAATCTTCTTGATCAGAAAATTTGGGACACCACTGAGTTACATGATGTTACAGTATAGGTTCTCCTATGTCCTGAGTCCTCACTGAACTTGAAAGGCTTGGGCCAAAATGTTGGCTACCCTTGTAGCTCTTCTTCTTCTCTAATTTTTTTTTGTCTTCAAACTTAGTTTGTTAACCCTCCATAATTGCCCTGTAATACAGACAGTTGAGCTTAGCTCCACTATCTTTCTGAATATTACACATCTTAGACATAATATGGAGCAGGTATTTTCCAGCAAATATTGATACGTTAAACTTTAAATCCTTACAGAATGTGAAGTAAAAAGAGAAAAAAAATTTAAAATAGGAATAAACAATTACATATTTTTATACAGAAACTTAGCAATCTAACCACATACAGCATTGTGGCAGGACAACCCTATGAAAGTACACAGTATAATGCTCACTAAATGCCAAAGCACCCATGACAGTTTCCAGAACATATCTGAATGTCACATGACTTGCAAATGTACTTCAACTCCTAGATCATTGGAAGAACACTTCACATACTATGGCTCATTCAATATTGTCTTAACAGAGTACTAGCAAGGATGATTACTGTCATTCCCAGGTCAGGAAGGAAAATTTCTTTCTAATCTTCCACCCATGTCTTCCCCTTTGGTGGTGAGTGTGGCAGGAATGTATTCCAATGAACCATGCACATTGGGTCACTAAGTTCCTAATTACAATTTAGGCAGCTCTGGAAATACTTAAACATGATACAAACTGTTTGAGAATTTTCTTTTCTTTTTTATGTATGTTGTACAGAGTTTCACTATTTTCACTATACAGCTTGGACTCATAATGATCCTCCTGTTTTCAGCCCCTTTAGTGTGAGAACTATAGGTGCATGCCACTACCCTTGGGCTTGGTGGATGGGCCAGCACAACATGTGGTATGGGGTATTGAACCTAGGTCCATGCACTTGCCTAAGCAGGGGCTTAGTCCACTGAGCTATATTGCTGGCCCTGAAAATTTCTCAATGAAACTATAAGTTTCTCCACTGAGATCTGGGCTCTATTAGCTATCAGAGCCTAAGTGGAGCCTTCACTGACCATATTTGCTTTTTAGGTTTATTAGGCAATTGACTAAGAAAGATTATCTAACTAGAATTGAAAAAAAACAGGTGGCGCAGTTTGGTTTCTCCAGTCTATTCCAAATAAGAAATAAAGCTTAGGAAGATGTCACTGTGATGGTCAGAACATAGCAAATCAAGAATTCTAGGTCAAAACACATATATTTCATTGTTTTAAAATGTTGATGCAAGTGTAGCTTTCTTAGAGCAAAGAAGTGAGCATAAATTTAAAGACCTCGCCTCCAATATCTCCCTGTCTTGATTACTTTTCCCTCATTGGTGGGACAAAATATCTGACACCCCAAATTATAGAAGTAAAGGTTTATTTAGCTCACAGTATGTGGAAGTTTCAGTCCATACTTAGCTGGCTTTAAAGCAGAATGGCACTTGGAAGAAAGCATCAGTTTTTGGCAGTGAAAAAACAGCAAAGCAGCAAGAGCAAAAAGGGAGGAGCAAGCCGGGCATGGTGGCATATGTCTGTAATCCCAGCACTCGGGAGGCTGAGGCAGGAGGATTGCTGTGAGTTCAAGACCAGCCTGAGCTACAAAGTGAGCTTAAGGCCAGCCTGAACTGCATAGTGAGACCCTGTCTCAAAAAGACAAAAAAAAAAAAAAAAAAAAAAAAAAAAAAAAAAAAAAAAGGGAGGAGCAGTGGCAGTAACAGCCTCTTCTCCTGCCTTGTATTGCATTCAAGCTATTGGCCCCGGGGTGTACAGTACTTACATGCATAATCCCAGTTTTGGGACATGGATTAATCACATACTCTGGAAGCCTGTCTCAGGACTGCGAGGGTCGTTAGGGGGACACCTAAACACAAAACAGCACGCTCTCCCCACTGGTATCTTTTTTTTCTGGTGTTTCTGGTGCTGCCACTGTGGCTCATCTTGAGGATCTCATCTTCATTTCTGACTCTGGTTCTGAAACTTCGTGATCAATTTCAGAGTCAGCCTCAGCGGTCCGATGCCTCCCTCCTCTTTCTCCTAAATGATGCCATGATTTTTCTCCCTCTCCTATTAGCCTTTTGCCAAATGGACTTGGATCCTCGGGTTGCTTTCACATCTTTAGGGGGAGCCATAGGTACTTCTTTATTCTTTCCATCTTCATTTTGAAAAGCAGTTTTAGTTACATTGGCCCTGAGGTTGCACTGTAAGGATCAGGACTGGCTAAAGCTCAACTTTGGGAAGTAAGTATTATTTCTGGGTATTCATTTTCAAGAACTGAAGCAGAAATAATCTGAGTTGTGGGGACTGTTTAGAAGTTTATGAAAATTGTCTAGGTTATTGTTGGCAGGCTCATGGCCCAAAGTGTACAGGAACAAATTAAGAGAATTAGAGTGGAGAAAGAGCATGTTTCTGAACATGATAGTATACAAAAGAGAGTTACAATGGTAGAAAAACGACTGGATGTGGGTGTGGTGTGTGATATCCTTGTAACCCAGCACTCAGGAGGCTGAGTTGGGGGGATCTGCATGAGTTCAAGGTTAGTCTTGACTAGCGGGTGGGTTCAAGGTTAGCATGAATATACAATGGACCTTGTCTGAAAACAAGCAAACAAGTCTGCAAAACTTGAAGTGTAAGTTGTAAGGAATCTTCTCTAGTAGAAAGAACAAGATCATCCACTTTAAAAGAGAAATTCACGAAAGATTTCTGATGGGAAATCATCACTAAGTGGTGGTCTAATCTGCTCTCATGCATACCAAGGAGGGCTTTTTCCATCCAGGTCATCACCAATGAGAAAAATATGTTTGGCTCCATGCATAGTATTTTCATGGCCTCAGTGTGGAAGTGATACCACTTTTCTTAGAGTCTGCTTAGCCTCGTGACCTTGGCCAGTTGCAGAATGTGGGAAATAGACGTTTCTATGACGATCAAAAAGCTAGACATTGACATGTGTCTATTTTGCTGCTGGCTCATGTATCAAAGACAGCACAATTCATCATACCATATCACAAGGGTACATTGAAAGAGAAAGGAGTCAGCTAGCCATGTTCATAGTTTTATATAAAACTTACAGGATATAAGGCAAACAGAAATGGCTAAAGGACAAGATAAAAGACATCTTTGAATGGAAATCTTTTAATTACTCTATAATCGTTTGGCTGAATAACTGAATTTAGTAGGAGACTACCAATATTCCATTTCTTTTAGTCTAGATGAATTTCAGAAGTGTTTTCTCACATGATGTAATGTTTTACACTTGTGAGGCACTTCCTTTTACAAACAAATCTCATTAAAAGAATAATAATGTAAATCTACCGATTGTTTGACATGGGCAAAACCTCCGTGCCATGCAGCTTCAAACTACAAGGACAGAGTTAGAGTAGGTTGCCCTTTGCTGTGCCATGTTATCTTTAGTTACAAGTTACACCTTCCATAGTAATGGTGAACTTTTAGGGCTGGAAATAGACAGAGTGCAGTACTTTGCACACTGCTGACTCTTCTAGCTTTCTGCTGGGAAATCAGAAAGCACATATCTTGGTTTAGATTTTAAATATCTCTCAAAGGTTCAAATATTGAAAACTGGTAGTACTGTGGAGAAGTGGTCTTACTTTAGAAATGTGGGATCTAATGTAAGGAACTTAGGTCATTTGAGTCCTATCCTTGAAGAGGATTTCAGTACCCCATCCCCTTCTTTTCTTTTACTTCCTACTACCATGAGGCTGACAAATTCCTTCCTTTTTGTGCTTCTGGCCATGAAGTTTGGTCTCATCACCAGACCAAACTGACCATGGATTTAGATTTCTGAAACTATGAACCAGAATCCAGTTCCTCTTGTCAAGTTGTTTGTCTCAGGTATTTTGTCATTTCAGTGGAGAACTAGCATAGGAAGAAAGGGAGGTTTTCCCCTCTTTAGACATAGCAGTTGATTTAGGGATGATAGAGATGAGGTGATTTCAGACTCTGGGAGTCCAAGCAAGTTCCTGCTCCCAAGGTAGCACATCTTCAGTGCTACTGACCACAAAAGAATGGCTAATAGTGTGCCAGGCTTTCGGGTAAGTATCTTCTCATGGACAGACTCAAACACAAGCAGCTTCCAAACTGCACTAACAATACCTATTTGTCATTTTTCTCTTGCAGCCATAGCAATATATCCCCATTTAAATACTGTACTCTTGCATCTGTGTTGTAATAAAACACAGAAATTAAATGTTCTCTGTTCAAAGTACCTGGAGAAGATAACAGGATCCTGACAAACATAATAGGAGTAACTTCATCTTTTAGTTGGAACCAGGGATTTTTGTGGATTACCTGGGCATCCTTAGATGGGATTAAGATACAACAAAAGGACAAACAAATGTTCAAAAATCAGATTCCTGCAGAAATCAAAGAACAAAATAAAGGAAAAACTAATATAGAGATTCTTGGGCATCTGCTTTTTCATGCAAAAGTTTTGTTTTGTTATTTAAAATAAGTATATTTATAAAATTCTACTTGTGCCATGAGTAAAGAGGAGCAATTTCATATTTTTTTTAGGGAAGATTCTACAAGATGTTCAAGATCTCACTATTACTTCAAACTAATAGTGATTTACCTGTTTACAGCCTCTCAAAAGCTGGGAATACAGGTGAGCTCCACCAGGCCCAGTCTCAATTACCATCTTAGCATGCTCTGAGGGCAGGTCCAGCATGAAAGACCTGGGGATGGAACCCCAAGCCCTTCCCCTGCTTGCAGGCCCTTTAATCCACTGAGCTATTTGACCGCCCTCAAGAGGAGCAATTTTGATGACTACAGTTGAAATATGCTATGGATTCAAATAAACTTAGATGTAAAGTGTAATATGTCATATATGAGATTTTAAAAATCACTAACTCTTACTATGTTATTCTGCAAAACAGAGATAATACTATGATAGTATTAAATATATTTATTATATCAAAGCCATTCTTCATTATAGTGCATTAGGAACTAACATTAAGAATGAAGCTGGGGACATAGCTCAGTAATCTAAGCGCCTGCCTGTCAAATGCAAAGTCCTAAGTTTGATTTGATCTCCAGTGCATTTTTTGGATACATGCAAAGAAAGTAAGATTAGTAATTGCTAACATTTCCTGTTATTGCCAGAAGAATTCAAGAGCTAATACTTCTTCATATGGGATGCTATAGGTGTTTTGTGCATTTTATATATGCAGAATCTAAGAGTTGGTTGAGTCATTGAATTTCTCAGTTTGAAGTCCAAACTCTGCAATCTGACTTGCAAGGCATCAATTGAGTCATCATTAAAATAATACCACCATCTTTGAATTAAAATCCATCTAAGACAGGGTATGGCACATGGTAAGTACCTTATCAATATTAGATATTATCACCTAATGTATTACTTGTACCCATACTTGGAGAAAACACCTAATCACTTAAAAAAGGTCTATTTTGGTTTTTATTTTGGTTTGCAGAGGACTTAGTCAAAGGCAGAAACAGCATGGTAAAAGGTCACAGCAGAGGCAAAATAGCCATAGCTGTTAGGAAGGATGGAAAGAAGGGAGGAGCCAACAATGAGCAAGTAGCCTTCCTGGTCACACCCTAAGTGACTCACTTCTAACTGGCCTTAACCTCCTTACAGCAAAATCAGCAACGAACACATCAGTAAATGACTCTACTAATGAATATAGCATGCCATGATCCATTCATCTTCCATACACATGAAGCTTCTGGGGTACAGTTTTGATCTAAATCATAACACCAATTAGTGTTTAGTAGAATGACTTCATCTGAGTGTCCTCAGTACAATCAGCCAAGAACATTACTGCTTAGACAAGAATTTCAGCTATTTTTTAACTCTTTTTTTTTTTTTTTTTTTTTTTTTTGTCTTTTTGAGACAGGGTCTCACTATGCAGTTCAGGCTGGCCTCGAGCTCACTTTGTAGCTCAGGCTGGTCTCGAACTCACACCAATCCTCCTGCCTCAGCCTCCCGAGTGCTGGGATTACAGGCATACGCCACCACGCCCAGCTAAGAATTTCAGCTATTATGATGTTCTATTATTGAATCTCTCACTGGTCTAGCTTTGCATTTACATATAGTAGGGAAGAACTGCTGAGCCTCAGTGCCCTGCCTTATGGTTGGCTTGAGGTACTTCACATTTTTTCACTCTATACATGCAAAAAAAAAGAACACCAAGCAAACAAAAGCAGGACACAGAAGGCAGAAGACAGTCGATATGCAGAGGTTAAACAATATGTGCTTCTTTGATCCTTACAGTAAAATCACTCTCTCAGCTGGAATAAAAATTAAAATAATTAAATGTTAGAGCTAAATTAGAGAAGAGACTTGATAGCACCAGAAAACTGAAACCCTATATAGCAAAATAGCATTTTCTTAACACTTAGGAGAACATTCACAATGATTTTCTCTCAGAGTCTTGACTAAAATGTCTGCCTCCTTCTCTGCTTCCCCTTGAAGCATTTTGTGATATGATGGATGGAGAATGGCATATAAAAATAAATTGGATAGTAGTCTCTCTTATTATCTATGATTTCTTGATCTTTTGACAGTTTTTAATAAACATTTGAATTATTTACAGTAATCTGAGAATGCATTTTAATAGTGCATACGGTAGATGGGAGAGAGTGAAAAATGTCTTTGTTTCGCTCTGCCGGGGCCAATGATCCATGACACAAATGATTGCCTGCCTCATTTGTAATTATTCATGGTAAAGATCTTCATTCAGCAGCAGAAGCTTTCCAGCTCTGGGACCTGCTGATTTCAGGAGCAGGAGGGTTATTTGCCACATTTCACCCGAGGACGAACTGTATTGCATACGAAGCTAGGGAGACAGACTTTGGTAAAACAAAGGCAGACACTGTCAACTGTTAATGCCAATTGTGCCTTGCAGCCAGATTCACAGAGACACCAGCTATTGGGTTTTGCTTTGCCTATCCATGGTAAGACGATGGTACAGCTATTGTGATAGAAATATCGATATTTATATACATTTATGTTGAAAAAATACAGTGCCACACTTTTAGCCATGCTACACTCAGTACATGCAAATGGAGGTATGTGTTTTACATCATTGGAAACCACTTGACCAAATAAGGTGACTTTAAGCTAATTTGAACTAGATACCAGTATGTAAACATTATAGTTCTGGCTGATACCTATAGTCTACTTTGTTCTCCCTGTCTTCCATTCTGTTTCATCTACTTACTTTTTTTTTTTTTTATTTTTATCTTATGTTTTCAGCTCAGTGTCTTTTTCCTGGGGGTTTCTTTCAACAAATCTTTCTTTCTTTCTTTCTTTCTTTCTTTCTTTCTTTCTTTCTTTCTTTCTTTCTTTCTTTCTCTCTTTCTCTCTCTCTCTCTCTCTCTCTCTCTCTCTCTCTCTCGCTCTCTTTCTTTCTTTCTTTCGTTCTCTTTAGATTTTTTTTTATATTTTCCCTAAGAATTTGCTCTTCCCTCTAGATCCTTTTGCTAACGCTACTTCTGCCTCACAGGAGCAAATAGCCAGCAGCTTCCCTAGGGTGGGGAGGAAATTCAAAAGGACAGATAAATCAGTGACTCTCCTATGGGGCCTTTTTAAGTGACCTGAGATTGAATAAAGTCCTGAGGTTCTCACCCACACTAATTGAAGTATAATTCCTAAAGTGTGAGCACTGATATTTTATAGAAGTTTCGGGGTGACATTAATATACTTGTAGGGATGAAAACCATGGATTTACAAAACTCAGATTCTTGTCTGTGATGTGGAATAATGCTGTTCAGCAGCAGTAGGGATCTGAGAATAGATAGATTGACCTGACAATTGACACAGACTCTGCAGTAGTGGACCAAGCATCATCCATGAACTGTCTTTCCAGAATCCATCCGTGGCCTTGGGAAAATTATTTATTGGACTTATTTATTGGAATATATATTAAATTGTTTAGGTTAGAGTTTACATTAGCTATACATTTTGTTTGGCAGTAAATGGAGTGAGTTAACCAGACACACATGTGTAAATATCGTATAGTCTCCCTAGTATAACAAGCGAAAAGCAGAAATACAAAAGGAAATGTATAACAAGTAAAATCAATTGAGTCAGATAAGGCAAAGTGAATGGCATAAGCTGCAGGATACTAATCAGCTTTTCTTCTGGATAGTTAACAACCTAAGATCCCAAGTCAGAGTTGAAGAAATA
>PVKA01045531.1:0-15488 GCA_004027165.1 Ctenomys sociabilis | reverse complement strand
ACGGATTCTTTTTTGCGGGGGGGGGGGTCAGCTCAGCCCGCCCTGGGGGAGGGGCTGGCACGGCATGTGGTGCTGGGGATCGCTTTAGACCGCTGAGCTATCTTGCCAGCCCCCCAAGCCCAAATCTTTAAGATTTATTTCCAAGGATTTTACTGGCAGAATCAGGAAAGAGGCACTCTATCCGTACAGGCTGCTAAACTGTTCAAACTACAGCTGCTGGTGGTGGTCCTGCCATCACACCTGTAGGAGAATGAACCGAATGCAGAGGAAAAGAACAGCTAGGCAGTAGAGGCAATTCTAATGACAGGCTGGATCTAACCATGCCAGACGTTATCACTTAGATATTTTATTCATTCCTCACTCAACAAATACTTCTTGAAAAGCTTATTATATGTTGGATACTGCTCTTAAAATTGAAAGTAGGTCCATGAACCAAAAGGGCATACACTTTTGCCCTCTTGGAATTTGCATTCTGTGTAGGAAGAGGGAAAGCTAATTAGATAAGTAAAATGTATACATCTTAGTGATCAATGTTAATAAAAATAAAACTGGGGGCTGGGGATATAGCTGAGCAACACAAGTGCCTGCCTGGCAAATGCAAGGTCCTGAGTTTGATTCTTGATACCAAATAAATAAATAAAACTAAAGAGGATAGAGGTGGGAAATAAGCTAAGATTTATAATAGAAGATTTAGAAAAACTTTTTTTAATAAGATTGCATTTGGGTAAAGATCTGAAGCCGTGTGGGCATTTGGGGAAAAACTAAAAAGGAAAGAGCCAGCTGGGCATGATGGCACATGCCTGTAATCCCAGCACTCAGGAAGCTGAGGCAGCAGGATTGTTGTGAGTTCGAGACCAGCCTGAGCTATAAAGTGAGCTTAAGGCCAGCCTGAACTGCATAGTGAGACCCTGTCTCAAAAAGCCAAAAAGGAAAGAGCCCATTCATATGTGCCTAATATGTTGAGGAAAAGCTAAAAGACAGAGTATAATGAGCAAGGGAAAGAGTAGTGAAAAATGAAGTCAGAAAGCTAATCAGAAACCATATTGTATAGCTCATTGTAGATTATTGCAAGGGCTTTAGTTTTTCTCTAAGTAGGAAAGGTACCTGCTGGGTGATTTTGGACAGAGAAGTGGCACAATCTAACTTATGCTTTATAACAGACTCACTCTGTTTCTTTTTTTTTTTTTTCTTCTTTTTCTTTTTTTGACTTATTCTTGCTATGTAATTCAGGCTGATCTTGAACTCACTATGTAGCCCAGGCTCACCTCAAAACTTGCATCAATCCTCCTACCTCAACCTCTGGAATGATTGAATTACAGGTGTGTGCTACTGTGCCCACCACATGTTTGCTTTTATTTGCTCAAATTTAACCACCAGATTTATATTTTCTGGGGCATATTAGATTATTGCTTTTACTGCTAACTCTCTGCTTACCCATCAATGTTCCTTACTTCTTACAGGACAAAACAAAAACATTGAGGTGTGCATATATCACCAACCCTTATTGCCTGTTCAGTCTACTTTTTTACCTCACCAGTCTCTAAATTTTTAAATGAACTCTTTGATTTATCAGGAAAGTCCATTTGTTTCAAGGAAGATCCAGTGATACATGTTCTCAATCTAGTAGAAACTTACTAGGTTCTCGAACTAATGTTTATATAACAGCGTGATAAGTGCAATAATAGAATGGTATACAAAATGCTACAAAGATAACGAACATAAAAGAAGGCTCTGGGGAGTAGACAACATTGAGCCAGGTCTGAAGGTTGCATAGATGAACCAGAAGGAAAGGAGATCATTGTGCAGACAGAGGTGAAATGAAGGGGGATCAGGAAGAGGCAAAGATATTCTTCGAAGGAGAAATGAAAAGCTATGAAAAAGGAAACAGTAAGGGATTAAGTGAGGCTGAAGTGTAGGGTGTGTAGTGGGAGAACAGAAGCTAAAACTACACCGGCAGGTTGAATCAGCTTCAAGAGTATCCTTGTGTTAACTGAGGAGTTTTCCTTTTGTTCTGTGGAAGGTTTGCTCTTTGGAGTATTCCTCCAGAGCACTCAAGAATCTAGAAAGGTCTACATAAGTGATATGGAGAACATAAGAACCTGAAGCAAGTCAGGGCAGAAGGATGAACAGAAGGTAACGAAAGACATATACTTAAGATAGAATCAACCAGATTTAGTTACATACTAAGTAACAATAGCAACTGATATTTTTATAATGTGTTTCATAATGTATGTACCTATTATCAGATTTGATCTTTACAACAACATTGAAGGAAGATATTATCTTAATTTTATATGTAAATGAACAGACTTTCATCTTAAGAAGTAACACAACCAAGGCCATTTAACAAGTAACTTGGCATGGTGGCTTTGCTTTCAAAATCTCATGCCATTCTTTTTTTTTTAGTACAGGTCTACAGGGTCTCACTACACAGATCCAACTCATAGCGATCTTCCTGTTTTCAGCCTCCCCACGTGCTGGGATTACAAGTGAGCACCACCACAGCCAGTCTCAATCACAGTCTCAGTGCACCCCGGGGGCAGGGTCCACACAGCATGCCAGAAATCAAACCCCAGGCTCTGTGCCTGCCTAAGCAGGCACTTTAGTCCACTGAGCTATCTGGCCAGCCCTCAAAATCTCATGCAATCTGATTGTCTTTTGAAGAGTGAGGGAGAAATGAAGACTGAAGACCTGCAGCCAACTTAAAGGCACCCTTCTCGGTCCCTCCTCTCCCACTTTCTCCCTATTGATGAAGCCCTTACATTATCTCTGGCCACCTCCCTTAGGTCTTTAGGGATACCTCCTTTTTTGTTGCTTTCCTGGGAAATGTGAGCATAGATATTTTTCCCTTAATATTTTCCCTATTGCAGATAAAATGCTCTTCTTCTTTGCTGAATGATTTCTACTCATCCATTAAACTAACTTTAGAGACTGCATAGTGCCATGCTGAGGACGGGGTGGGTGGTATGCGAGCGTCTGGCTTTATGTCGTCAGGACTTAAAAAGTGCAACATAAAAATCTCTCTTCAAAGAGAACCCTGGAGGGGCTGGGGAAATGGCTCAGTAGAATGAGCGCTCCCCTGGCAAGCACAAGCGCATGAGTTCAATCCCCAGTTCTTCCAAAAAAAAAAAAAAAAAAAAAGAGCCCTGGTCATCCTGAGGAGCTGAGGAGATGGAGATGGTCATCCCTGTGGATGTCAGGCGCTGTGCTGGGACTAAGGTCACCACTCAGGTCTGGCTGGGAAAGACCCACTATAGTGATGTTGTTATTTGTCCTGATACAAGTCTTGAAAAAGCAAGAAAGGAGGGCCCCTACCACATGGTGCCTCTCCCTGGAGGCAACCAGGATGCGCAGAATTTGTCAGAGTTGCCAGCAGTGAAGAAAATTCTGAAGGAGCAGGAGGGCAGAAAGGGTCTCATTGCTGCCATCTGTGCAGGTCCTACAGCTCTGTTGGCTCATTGGAAGCAAAGTTACAACACACCCACTTGCTAAAGACAAAATGATGAATGGGAATCATTACAGCTACTCCAAGAGAGCGTGTGGAGAGGGACCGCCATGTACTCACCAGCCACCGGCCAGGTACCAGCTTTGAGTTCACACTGGCCATTGTGGAGGCGCTCAGTGGCAAGGAGGTGGCACAGCAGGTGAAGGTGCCCCTTGTGCTCCAGGACTAGCGCCATGCTGGGAGCGAGGCAGATGAGGCTGACAGTCCACCAGAATCTGAGCCCCTGCACACAGCTCGGCAGCCACAAGGGAGCACCTGAACCCACTGTGGGGCTGCTGTTGTAAAGCAACTGCACTGGGTCTTCCTAGCCTGCAGCCCTGTCCCTGCATTTCTGAATAAACCAGGGCAGCTCAAGGCCACCCATGGCTGCTAAAAAAAAAAAAAACTAACTTTAGAGCTGGGCATGGTGATGCCTGCCATGAGTCCAAGCATTTGAAGCTAAGTCAGGAGTATTGCCTCAAGTTCAAGGTCAGCCTGGGAAAAAACAAACAAAAAACATAAATTAAGCTAGTGAGATAGCTCAGTAAACTAAGTGCCTGCTTTGGCAAGTTCAAGGACCAGGGTTTGATCCCTGATCCCATGCCAGCCCCGCCCCCAGGGCACACTGAGCCAGGTGACCCCCTCTGGGCATAGTGGCACATGCCTGTAATCCCAGTACTGGGGAGGCTGAAAATAGCAGGATCACTACAAGTGATACCCTGTACAAATACATAAGTGGATTTAAAAAAAGTTTATATAATGTCATGATTTTGATACCTAGTCTAATTGACAGCATCTCAGTGAGTACATAGTATCCAAATATATGAAGTCATCAGATTGTGTAATTTCCTTTAGGGCAGGTAGATACTTCCTGGCATCTAGCTGTATCACTTATTTCATGCTGGTTACATGCTCATGGCACAAATAAATGACTACTCACATTGCCACATTCTTCTCCTGTGATGGAAGACCTTTTATGCCTTTTATGCTTTATCATTTCTCCCAGATACATCCTGACTGCATATATTGCTCAATCAGTGCAGGAAACAGAACCTCCTCCAAGTGTTTTAAGCTCACAAGAAAGCTCTTTAAGTGTTTAGAAAAGCTTTCAGAAAGTTTAGAGTGGCCAGCTTGGGCTGAAGCTTCTGGAATGCCCACCAGAACTTGTGGCTACACCCTGCCAAGAAAGCTGCTACCTCTGCCAAAGTCAGGGAGGGTGAGCCACCTGCAACTGTCATTCAGAGATCAGAAAGCTATTGTAGGACATTGCCACTGCTGCACTCTGTTGCGACCAGAACTTAATGTTTGCAAAGCTAGAGACATCTTGAAGTCATTGCTGTATAAATAAGCTACATCTTGGGGTGAAGAGGATGGGGATCTGTCTGCTCTCTGTCTCCGTCATCTGAAAAGAGAAACATATAAATAAATCAGCAAAACAAAATAAGTAGATGTGCTACATCTTTAGAACCTTGTCATGAAATAGCATAGCAGGACAAAGTCTTCTGCTTTTATTTTTTTTTCATTATCTGGGATCCAACTCAGGATCTTGCTACTGCTTTCTATATCACCTGGATTCATATTGTTGGCTTCAAATTGTCTTGAGAAATACAGTCTTTGGCTTTCCTACCTCTGCAGCATAGGGAAAGACACTAAAATGGATAGAAAGGGTGCTGGATGCTAATGAACTATATTCACTACACTTGTCTGAAAATCCACCCCTTTCAGGAGGCTGGCAGGATTATGGAGAGTCAGAGATCAGCCTGGGCAACTTAGTGAGTTCATGGCCAGCCTGAGACCCTGAACAACGTAGCAAAACCCTGTCTCCAAAAAATTTAAAAAGAAAAATCCCCACAAGTTGTGGGTGGTGAGTCAGCTGACCCAAGGTGCTATTGCCCCATTTTAGGCCTCTCACTTGACCCTTGCCACAGCAGCCGTGGCCAGCCAGGTGCAGGAATTTAGCAGTTGTCATAGGTAGAGAATCAGGCCACCATAGAGGGAGAAAGAGTTCCAGGCCAAAGAAGCTTCAGCTTCAGGATCCCCTGGCAGCTACAGTATTGAAGCAGAGAAGGAGACCGCAGAAAAAGACTATTATGTTATAAAATAGTCCCATAAATTATGCATCCTGTATTAACTCTTTTCCCTTGTGTATCCTGAGTACAAACATGAAACACAGATTAAGTTAGTTCTCTTAACACCTTTCACAGATGTTTCATTCTCCTGAGTAACCCGTAATTAGTTCTTTGCCTGTCATGATAGAGCTTCAGTCTGAGCTTATAGCAATTACTTCAGTATTAGTAAGAGCTCTGATTCATTCTCATTCTCTCTCTCTCTCTCTCCCTCTCTCTCTCTCTCTCTCTCTTTCTGCCTCTTTGTCTCTCTTCTCTCATGTGTGTTGCAGATGGAACCCATGGCTTTCCCACGTTATATTAGGCAAGGACTCTACCACTGAGCCATCCCTTTTTAATTTAACTTTTTAAATTTTAAGACAGAGCTTTGCCAGGGTTGGCCAAATAGTTCAGTGGATTAAAGCACCTGCAAACGGGCACAGGGGCCAGAGAGTTCAATTCCCTGGCCTGCCACGCCAGCCCTGCCTCTGGGGCGTACTGAGACTTGATTGAGACCTGGGGGGGGTGCACTTCTATAATCCAAGCACTTGGGAGGCTGTAAACAGGAGAATCACTATGAATCCAATGTAGTAGTGAGACCCTGAACACCCTGTAGACCCTTCCCTGAAATACAAAAAAAAAAAAAAAAAAAAGTGTTTTGCCTTTGCCCAACAACTAGCAAGAAACTGAGGTATCCTCCCAAGAGCTATATGAGTGAGGCAAGAGCTATATGAGTAAGGCATCTTGAAAGCATCCATACTTCAGATTACTGGAGCACCAGTTAATACTTATGATAGACAGATAGATAGATAGATAGACATACACATAATAGATATATTATTTGGGACAGTGTTAAGACACGGTCTCACTATGTAGTTGAAGCTGCTGTTGAGCTCACAGTCATCCTGCCTCAGCCTCCCTAGTGCTAGGATTACAAATGTGTACCGCTATTCCCATGCTTGGTGGGAATACTGTACCTCTGTTATAATTTTATGAGAGATTCTGAGCCACAAGCACACAGCTAAGCCTTTCCCAGAGTTCTGACCTGCAAAAACTGTGAGAGAATTTGTTTTGTTTTGCTTTGTCTTTTAATTTCAAGCCTCAGTTACCTTGCCTGATTCCATCTGATAAAGTGCCATATTTGATAGTTGCATAGCTTGAGCCCATTAATGGCACTAACCATTGGAGTAGGAAAACTAAACAATAGGAGCTGGGCATGTGACCTGTTAGTGTTTGTCTTCTCAGTACTGGGCGTTGAACCCCAGGATACTATATCATGGACCTACATCCCCAGCCCTTTTTAATTTTCTTTTTTTTGGTAAATCGGTCAAATTTATTACTGCCCTGCCTCAACCTCCAGAGTGGCTGGCATTATGGAGAACCACCATGTCCAGCCTTCACTAATAGTTTAAAACAGTCATTCAAGCTACTATGTGGTAAATGGGGAAAAGAGTGACAGAGACTGGGGGGGGGTGCACTTCTATAATCCAAGCACTTGGGAGGCTGTAAACAGGAGAATCACTATGAATCCAATGTAGTAGTGAGACCCTGAACACCCTGTAGACCCTTCCCTGAAATACAAAAAAAAAAAAAAGACAGTGCTTTGCCTTTGCCCAACAACTAGCAAGGAACTGAGGTATCCTCCCAAGAGCTAGAAAGAAATTAAAGTTACTGGCATGATGATGAGGTCCTGGACTCAGGTGGCAATTTGTGCAGGTAGAACCTAGTTAACAGACACTAGGTAAGAGGAGGACTGGGGACTGGGGGAGGGAAGACAACCTGAGTTGGCTCTTTTTCAGGTCACCAGTGCTTCTAACTGCAAACTCAAAAATACAATGGCCTTTTTCTAATCCTTTTCTTCTTGAAAGTGCTGCTTGTCTCCACTTCCGTGTCTTTCTTTCAGCCTTTTAGACTGTGCCTCCTGTTTGCCTGGTATCTATCAGTAGTAATAAACTCTTCCTTTTCCCAGAAATGAACATGAACTTCAGCTGTTCTCATCTCTTCTTTCTTTTCTCTTTCCTTCCTTTTTTTTTTTATTTTTTTTTTATTTTTGGTGCAGGGTCTCACTACACAGCCCAGACTCGTAGTGATCCTCCTGATTTCTGCCTCCCTAGTTCTAGGATCACAGGCACACACCACCACAACAGGACTCCATTGCAGGCTCAGCGCACCCAAGGGCAGAGCCGGTGCGTCATGTGGAGCCAAGGATTGAACCCTGGCCCTTAATTTTTTTTTTTTTTTTTGAGACAGGGTCTCACTATGCAGTTCAGGCTGGCCTTAAGCTCACTTTGTAGCTCAGGCTGGTCTCGAACTCACAACAATCCTCCTGCCTCAGCCTCCCGAGTGCTGGGATTACAGGCCTGCGCCACCACACCCGGCCCCTGGCCCTTAAGCAAGTGCTTAGTCTGCTGAGCTATACCACCAGCCCTTCTTTCTTTCTTTCTTTCAAGACAGGCTCTCACTACATAGTTCAAGCTGGCCTTAACTCCTACAAGTTAAGCCTACACTGTCCTCAAATTCATAGCAGTCCTCCTGTCTCAGCCTCCTGTGTGCTGGGATCGTAGGTGTATGCAACTATGTCCAGCTTCTCTTTTCTTTCTTCAACAAATATTTGTCAAGTCTCTTAATATGTACAAGAGTCTATGTTAAAGAGTAAAGATACAAGGGCTGGGAAGATAGCTCAATGGTCTAAGTGCCTGCCTGGCAAGTGCAAGGATCTGAGTTCAATCCCAGGTATCCCCAATACTACATGCCGTGCCAGCCCCAAAACTCCAGATGTGCTGTGGGGTGTGCTGTGCTGGTCTTGAAACCAGGTATGATGATGGTGTAATCCCAGCACTGGGGAGGCTGAGACAGGATGGTCACCACTAATCTGAGCTGCAAACTGAATAGTAAGACCCTATACCAAATAAATAAATAAAAGTACAGATACATTTGTGCAAATATATATGGTCCCATTTTTTTTTTTCAGAACCAGGGATTGAACTCAGGCCCTTGTGCTTGCCAGGGAAGCGCTTATTCCACTGAGCCATCTCTTTGGCCCCTATGGTCCCATTTTTTTATGGAATTTTCACTTACGTGGGGAAATGGACATCAAACAAATAATCATATAATTGAATACACTCAAGGACTATAACACTCCCCTCAGTACAAATATGTCTATATTTAATTATGTATGGTTTTAATTAGATTTAGTGGATATATATTACAATTTTATGAGTTTGATATAAAACCATCATCATAAGATAATGATCACATCACTCCCCCCACATTTTCTCATGCCTCTTGGTAATCTCCCTGGCCTTCACCCTCCTCTACTGCTAAACAATCACAGATCTGCTTCTCAGCACTATAGATTAGTTTGAATTTTTTAGAATTTTATGTAAATAGAGTCATACAGTATATATTCTTTTTTTATATATTCATTTTGTATGGTCTCTTTTGTCTTTTTTTTTTTTTTTTTTTTTTCAGAACCAGGGATTGAACTCAGGTCCTTGCACTTGCCAGGGAAGTGCTTATTCCACTGAGCTATCTCCCTGGCCCCTGGTCTCTTTTGTCCAGCATAATTATCTCAAGAGCCATCTGTGTTACAAAGCATAGTATAAACTGGGCATGGTGGCACACACCTGTAATCTCAGCACTGAGGAGGCTGAGGCAGGAAGATTGTTTCGAGTTCAAAACAGTTCCATAAAACAGGTCCCCAGAGCTCTTTTCAGTTACAAATAATGTTAGTAAAAATATTGGTATACAAGTCTTTGTGTACTATATATAGGGTAAATATCAAGGAATGCAAGTTTGACAGCAGCCTGGGCTACAAAGTGAGCTCAAGCCCAGCCTGAACTGCATAGCAAGACCCTGTCACAAAAACAAAAAAAAAAAAAAAAAAACCCAACCCCTGCCTCCAACCTGAGGGTTGTTACCATTATATAAAAAGAAAACTCAAAGGGAAGGTGGATGCTATTGATTGTCCTGGAGAAGCTTGTCACACTGGTTCTCCTGATAGGAGCTCAGCTGTTCTCATCTGTTGCTGAAGATGGCTATGGTTCTCTTCAGGGGAGCTCTGGTCCTTACTTTCAGTATCACTTCCTGGCTCCAGTGCAGATCCCTCAACCTGCTGGCAGAGATCCTTCATCCCACTGGTGCAGACTTTCTAGTTTCCACCGCTGACCTTTGGGCCGTCCCAGCGCAGGCAGATCCTTGATGCAGAGTTGGAATGAGGCATGGCTGTGGGATCCAGACCCTCAGCTAGATTTCTTAGATCTCTAGTGCATGGACAGATCTCTTGCACTCTTCATCATTTGACTCTTTGATCAATGAATGTTATAAAATAACCTTGTAAGGGCCGACTGCTAGCTCAGCAGACTAAAGCACCTGCTTAGGCAGAGCACAGTGGCAGGGGTTCAATCCCTGGCATGCTATGCCAAGCGTGCTGTGCCAGTCACACCCCTGAGACAGTGGTTGAGACTGGGCCTGGTGGAATGCACCAGTGCTTGGGAGGCTGAAAACAGGAGAATCACTACAAGTCCAATCTACATAGTAAGACCCTATAGACCCTGAAGACCCTGTACCAAATGCTTTTTTTTTTAAATAGCCTTATAATGGACAGTAGCATACCTTGCTTCTTTGGACAAACTTAGTACTTTCTCCAAAGAGTTCATCTCTGTGTGTGTGTGTGTGTGTGTGTGTGTGTGTGTGTGCATGCACGTGTATTTAAGACAGGGCCTCATTATGCAGTTCAGGCTAGCCTTGCACTCACTTTGTAGCCCAAGCTGGTCTTGAATTTACAGTCATAGCGTCTGCATAGTGCTCATCTTTCTACCTCATATTTCCTAGAAATTTTATGAATATTGTCTGTTCTCCTATACCTTTTAGCTCAAGCAGCATGTATGTCAGTGTTGACTTTTTCTTTCTTAAATTTAGTAGGAAAAAGAGAAAACTTCTTTAAAGAAAGGAAGGGAAGGACCAGCCTGAAAGCTCAGTGGACTAAAGTGCCTACTTAGGCAGAGCACAGTGGCCGGGGTTCAATCCCTGGCGTGCCAGGCAGGCCCCAACTGCGGGATACGCTGAGACATCGATTGAGGCTGGACATAGTGTCAGACGCCTGTAATCCCAGATCTTGGGAGGCTGAAAACAGGAGAATCATTATGAATCCAATCTATATAGTGAGACCCCGTAGACCCTGTCCTAACTACAGAAAAAAAGAAAGGAAGGGATTAAATAACTTTTTTGGGGGGGGCTGGGGAGATGGCTCAGTGGAATAAGCACTTCCCTGGCAAGCGCAAGGGCCTGAGTTCAATCCCCGGTTCTGCAAAATAAATTAATAAATAATTTTTTTTTCTTCATGCTTTCTTGAAGATCAGGGGCCTTAATTTATGAAGTTATTTGTGATTTGCGTGAAGCAACAGCCAGCCTTAAAGTAGTATATTTTGAGGAAGGATTAAAACAGTGAATACTAGTGTACTTGTGTGGGCTGCATGTAGTTTATTTTAACCAGACTACTAGATGAGACAGATGTGGTACACAACTGTAATCCCAGCCCTCTGGAGTCTAAGGCAATAAGATTACTCATGTGACAGCACCCTGGGCTTCATAGTAAGATTCAGGCTTATCTGGACTACATAATGAAATCTTGTCAAAACAAAACCATTTGCTAGATGATAGGATTAAAGAACTTGTTATTTGGTGTACAGATAATCATTTACAAGTAAAACTAAAGACTTGGTGGAAGATTTTCAAAAGAAAGAAAGAAAAAAATTCACACCTGTCCTTTTACCTGGAACTAGGTCTCTTCCTCTGCACCTGCACCCCTTGCCTGGTGCCCATTCTGTGACTGATTTTGTGGGTTCTGGCCTTGAGTTGACTCCTTGAAGCTATTGTGTGCTTACTCCTGTGATGGGTCAGGCAAAATGTGTTCATTATGATTCCAAAACAGTCTACAAAAGAACAAATTTAGATCTGAGCACTCATCAGAATTAAAACCTGGGCTGGGGAGATAGTTCAGCGGCATAAGCTCCTGCCTGGCAAGCACAAGGTCCTGAGTTCCATCCCCAGTATTAAAAAAAAAAAAAAAAAATTGAAACCTAATATTCTGGAGATTTTGTTTAAGTGCTAGGGGTTGAGCTCAGGGCTGCTTGCATAATAAATACACAGTCTACCACAAATAAGAAAAAAATATTGCAGATCACATATTTGGTATAGGATTTGTATCCAGAATATCTGAAGGACTCTCTAAACTCAATAATAAGAAAAAAAGAGCTCTATTTTTAAAAAATAGGAGAGCTGAGGATATAGCTCAATAATAATGTGCTTGCCTATCATGTGTAAGGCCATAATTTCAATCCTCAGCACAGGAAAAAAAAAAAAAGGCAAAAAAAATTTGAAAGAATCACTCACCAAAAAAGATATATAGAAGATGATTTTTGTCGCACATAAAGAAACATACCGTATCTATATTTAATTTGCATATCATTAGGGAGATGCAAATTAAAACCACAGTGAGATATCACTACACACCTAAATTTTACAGTCTGATTATATGAAGTGCCAAGATGTGGAGAGACTAGAGCTCTTGGGATCTGCTTGCTGAGAGTATAAAATGGTACACCAGCTTTGGAAAACAGTTCACCAGTTGCTTAAAAGGTTAAATATGCACCTATCACACAACCCAGCCATTCACTCCCTGATATTTACCCTACATATAGTACACAAAGACTTGTATACCAACATTATTTGTAACTGAAAAGAGCTCTTGGGACCTGCTTTTGGAACTGTTTCAAACTTGAAATAATCTTCCTGCCTCAGCCAGGTGTGTGCTACCACAACTGGCTGGAAATTTCTTTTGAAAAGAATAAGGGCCAGGCGTAGTGGCGCATGCCTGTAATCCTGGTACTTGGGAGGCTGAGGTAGGAGGATTGTTGTGAGTTCGAGACCAGCCTGAGCTCAAAGTGAACTTAGGCCAGCCTGAACTGCATAGTGAGACCCTGTCTCAAAAAGACAAAAAAAAAAGAATAGAGTATTTTTGTCGAGCAGGTAACACAGGCCTGTAATCCCAGCAATTTGGAGGCTGAGGTAGGAGGATCACTGTGAGTTTGAAGCCAGCATGGGCTACACAATGAGTTCAAGGAGCCACATAACAAGACCCTGTCTCAAATACCACCCCCCCCAAAAAAGAGAAAAGAAATAAAACATTTTTCTAATCTTGCTATTACTATTTCCTGGAAGGTTAGAAAGTGGTTTAGTTGATATTAAAAATATAGTGAGATCTGTATTTTCCCCCCACCCCAGAAGTCTTTGATATCAACAACCCATAATACTGGAATCAGAAAAAAAAAAAAAGCTCAATTTTCACTCCAGCCCTTCAGATGTTATAGGTATGCAAATCAGACCAGGGAAACTGAGTGGTTCTTTCTGCATCCTAATTAGAACACTAAATGTTCACAACATTAAGTTCATTTCTGTTCATTCTTTGTTCTCATTCCCACCAGGTGGTACAAGGTCAGTGAATTTGAGAAGAGAAGGAAGGAACAGAAAGAGGGCTAAAAGGCAGACAAGGGCAGATATGAGAAACAGAAACAGCCTCAGAGAAGCCATATTTATTTTCATCTGTTGGGGAACAACACTGTCCTCCTGTAAGTTAAATTAAAGCTAGGAGTGGTGGTATCCCCCTGTGATCTCAGCACTCAGGAGGCTGAGGCAGAATTGCCACAAGTTCAAGGCCAGCCCAATCTTCATTGCAAAACCCTATGTCAAAAAAAAAAAAAAAGAACAGGGGCCGGGGAGATGGCTCAGTAGAATAAGTGCTTCCCTGGCAAGCACAAGAGCCTGAGTTCAATCCCTGGTTCCACAAAAAAAAAAAAAAAAAAAAAAAAAGGAAAAATGAGACTAGTATCCCCAAGTCATTCCCAGGTCGCCACCACCTTACTAGCCTTGCTCTAGGCTGAGAATTCAACCTCTTCTGCCATACCTAGCTCCCTAACTGGAATATGTTGCTGTGTTTCTACCTCTGTCTTCCTTACCTCTCTCTCTGCCCCCAAAATTCATGACCCTTGGAGCATAGGACTAATTTTGTCATCAAGGTACATAAACAGGGCATCCACATTTATTCTCTAGAATATTTCTATTGACAAATTATTAATTATAATTTTATGGGTTTGTTTATATTAATGCACTTAACAGGAAAAATCACAAAAATAAAGTATTGAGATTTTAATATCTGTTGAGTATTTGTAAAAGAACCATCAAAATTTTCAACCTTGCTAGTTTTTTTGTTTTTGTTTTTGTTTTGTTTTCAGTTTAGAGGATTTTAATGGACACTTTTGTGAATTATTGGCAGACACTTCCATTGAATCCTAAATTACAACAGAAGCTCAGGATTCACATGAAAATCTACTTAGAACACATACGTTAGGTCAGAAATCATGTCCTTTACAATTTTTAATAAACGAAGTCAGTTTACATGCTAAGTATCATTTTCACAAAATTTTTTAATGTATTTGGTTTTTATAGAATTTTATTATACAGCTTGGATCATTTTTCAGCCTGCCTAGTGCTGCGATTTCAGGCGTGCACCATACCCAGACTCGGTGGGAATGGAACCCTGGTCCCTGCGCTTGCCTGAGTGGGTGCTTAATTGGCTGAGCTATCTTGCTTCCCTCACAATTGCTTTAAAAGGTGTATGTACAAAAGCTGGAAGCCCATATGCTGCAGGTCTCCTTCTACTTGGGAGAGCCTCACTAACCTTTGAGTTACAGCACTGAAGATAGCAGCAGTGAGCCAAAAAATGCCAGTGAATGTGGATTCAGTGCATAACAAATAAAGTGAAGGGAGAGCTGGAGGTGCTGAGGCTTACCTCCTCCTGAAGCAGGAGGATTACAAGCAAAGCCCAGCCTTGGAATTTACTAAGACCAGGGACTGCAGAAGCAGCAGCGTCAAGGCTGTGTAACACAAACCTCAGTGGAGTGCCCTTATTTTTTGCCTTTCATTAGACCATTATAAAGAGGCAAACCGGAATGGTCCAGACTTTCCAACTAAATAGTTTTCCTTTCTTGTAGCTCTATTCTGATCCAAGCCAATTAAATTCTCTACCCTGTACTGAAGGATCAACATCCTTTTAAAAGTTAAAAGCTGTTACAATAGGTTTGTCCCAAAAGTCATGGTTCTGGGGGCTGGGGAGATGGCTCAGTGGAATAAGTGCTTCCCTGGCAAGCTCAAGGGCCTGAGTTCAATCCCTGGTTCTACCAAAAAAAAAAAAAAAAAAAAAAAAAAAAAGTCATGGTTCCAGCCCACCCTCCAACTGAAACCCATTATGTGACACCTTTGTTATTTCTTTACTCAGGATACCAGACTGCCATGGGTCAAAACAAACTCAAAATTTCAGAAAGAGCTATAAAACTTGTAGAGGTTTAAACTTCACTTTAGGGAGCTGTGTGTCAAAGGTCTCAACTTGGCATTTTCTGGTTGTAATGAGATGATTCAGTCCAAGACAACTAAATCTTCCCTTTCCAGCACCACAGAACAGTTATAGGTACATTCTTCTACTTGCTATAAAACCCAGAACAATGCCAGCAGGCCTTCTGGTATATATTTCAACCACCACCAGCAATTACTCCCACCAAATGAAGAGTTCTATTGGTTCTATCCCTTGGATATACTTTGAGGCCCATGCCCTAATTATTCTTGGAACTTGTCAGATGGGTTCCCAACATAGAGGCAAGAGATGAAAGCCGGGCGTGGTGGCGCATGCCTGTAATCCCAGCACTAGGGAGGCTGAGGCAGGAGGATTGTTGTGAGTTCGAGACCAGCCTGAGCTACAAAGTGAGCTTAAGGCCAGCCTGAACTGCACAGTGAGACCCTGTCTCAAAAAAGACAAAAAAAAAAAAAAAAAAAAAAAAAAAAAAAAA
>PVKA01045530.1:0-15486 GCA_004027165.1 Ctenomys sociabilis | reverse complement strand
GTACCTGTACATTCCTTCGAGGAACAAAGCAGCTACTGGGTTTCTGATACTGAAGCTTCTCATTTCATTCCTTTTTTTTCTTTCTTTTTTGGCAGAACTGGGGACTGAACTCAGGAGCACTTGTCCTACTGAGCGATCTCCCCAGCCCACGAAGCTCCTCACTTCAAACTCAAGAATTTCAGTAACTAAGTCTCCACAAACTGTACTCTGCCGGATTCCACAATTGAAGATTCATTACTGTCCATATGCTCCACAATAATCAGATTGAAACAAACTGTGTCAGCTAATAAAAATCTGTACTTTTAAAAAATGATACTTGGTGCTCATACACTTTAAAGGAAAAGGCAATTTCAAAGCTAATTAACACCAAACCAGCAAGGCTGTGCTGTGCTGAACAAGCGTGTCTCATGAGGGGCAGTGAGCGCCTCATCAGGGTCATTCGGCTCGTACCACTTGTGCTGGGGACCAACAGGCAACCTCATCGCTGGACTTAAGAAAACACTCCCAACTTTATTTAAGGCTCCCACTACCCGGCCTGGCTTCACACAGCCCTACCAGTTTGAATGCCCCTTTTCTGCTGAGGCTGAATGCCAGAAGAACAGTTTTCAGTGTGGCAACCAGAGTAGGTCACCAGCAGGGACTGTGTAGCCTGTGAACATCACGCTGGAAGCAGCACAATGACTTGTCCTGTAGGGGAGGGCGGCTCTCAATGGGTTAATTATCCTAGCAAAAGCTCTAGTTTAGCCTTTAATCTACCTTAGAGATAACAGATACCTTTAAGGCAGTCCACTCTACAAGATCCTGCCTAAGATGTTGCAACTCAGTCCCCACCCTTAAGATGTAGTAAACATGCACTTCACTCCTGGTTGTCATGGAACCCAAGAAGGTATTTTAGCAGAGATGAAACAAAGAACGAGGCCCAATGAGCTGCTGGTCTGTTAAGGATCAGGGAAGCATGGTTGGATGCAGGCAGTTAAGATCTGTAGCCTGGGAAGGGTCCTATGGCCAAGTTTTTTTTTTTTTTTTTTTTTTTTTTTTTGCGGAACTGGGGATCCAGCCACCTCCTGGCTGCTGGCCAGCTTTATTCATCAACTGATTTTTCCAATTTTTTCATATGATGTGGAAATAACCTCGCCATTTCATTCCCTTGCTGGGCCTGTCCTTTGTCATCTGGCACACAATGTCCTATCCAGACAGGGAGAGGAGAGGGTCAGGGAGTGCCAACTCTTCAATCTGGGAGCTCAGTGTGTCGGCCAGGCTTCACCTGAGGTACAACAGATCTTTCAGGGTCTTGAAATAAGATCCTGTACAAGGGATTCATCCTCAACAGTGAGACCCCAAAACATATTTGGAATCATTCCACAATGGTAACCATGGCATAGTCTGTACTAATTTGTTCTGCCTGATGTCTGAATGCACATTTTCAGGAGAACAGAACTTAAAATGACACTAACCTTGTGGGACTAACTATTAGTCAACTTGGAATGCCCAGCTGGGTGTGAAAGGCCCACTTGAGGATTGTTGCTGGCAGCATAAAAACAGGTGGATGGGAAGACTGCTGTTGATCTGCCTGGATAAGCTTGTCCTGCCGTGTTTCCGCCTATGAACTCAGCTGTTATCATTAGAAGAGCTCAGGGCCTCACTGTTGCTGAGGATGGCTGTGGTTCTCTTGAGAGCTCTGGTCCTTACTTTCAGTTCACTTCCTGAGTTCTCAGGTTGGCCAGGACTTCCTGGATCCCATGAAGACCCCTCAGCCTGGTGGTGACACAGATCCTTCATCTAGCTGGCAAACTTTCTAGCTCCCCACCCTTGGCCTTTGGACCTTCCCAGTGCAGATCCTTGATAAGAGACTTTTATGAGACACTGTCGTGGGATCCAGGCCCTCAGGTAGATTCTTTAGGTCCTTAGTCTGTGGACAGATCTCCTGTGTCCTTTTCTTTCTTTCTTTTTTTTTTTTGTCTTTTTGAGACAGGGTCTCACTGTGCAGTTCAGGCTGGCCTTAAGCTCACTTTGTAGCTCAGGCTGGTCTCCAACTCACAACAATCCTCCTGCCTCAGCCTCCCTAGTGCTGGGATTACAGGCCTGCGCCACCACGCCCGGCTCTTTCCTGTGTTCTTTTCCATTCAACTCTTGTGGTGATTATAAAATAATCCTCTAAACTCTGTATCCTATATTTAAATCTTTTTCATTATAAACTATGGCAACAAACCTGTATGTTATAGAAATTCAGCTGTTTAATTGACAAAAAGAAAACTACAAACTATACATGGTTCACCTGAAACTTCTTTTACAAACATATCTAGTACAGGTGCAAATGATAATAAATGGGCAGTCTTTTCCCAGTGAAAGAGAAGCCCAAGAGGAAGACAATAGACAGTAGCTGAGGAAGGGGGGGCCCTGCAGGGGACAGCAGCAGTCACCTCTTCTTGCAGTCTCCAACAGCCGGGCTTACTCTGGGGCCTAAACACCACATTGGTATGTGATTGAATCTGCCCCTTTCCTTTTATACCTGATTTTAAACAATTTAAATCTAGGTTTTCCAAAGTCAAAACTGAGAAATTCCCTTTCCATCAACCAGTTTCCCTAGAAATTATTTGATCCCCAAAGTTGCAAGGTGCTCTAAGCATGCAAATATTCCACAAGGCACAATGCAGCCAGCCAAGGAGGGGGAGGGCCAGCGCATGCAGCCCTTCAATCCCTGAGTTCTCAGGTTGGCCAGGACCAGCACCACCCTAGGTAGAAAACAGAACTGAAGATGGCCCCTGGCCTGAGGATCACGAACTAGATGCGTGTCTTTCTGGCTAAAGGCTACATACAGATGGATTCAATTAAGTAATATAAACTAGAAACACTAACATTAAAGGTTGCAGGAAAGAGAGTGTTTGCACAGAAAGTGTTTCTGTTTAGAACACAAAGGGTTGATTCTGATTTTTTCTGGGCATTCTAGAGGGACTGAGGCACTTCAGGGGGAAAACACTCCAAGAAATAAATTGGGGAGCCAAAAGGCAGAACACTGATTATACATAGGCAAGAGTAAAGGGAATAGGCTGGGAAGATAGCCTGGTGGTCTAAGTAAGCACAAGGACTGGGTTTCATCCCTGGTACTGCATACCGTGCCAGCCCAGAAACCAGGCATGAGCCGGGCATGGTGGCGCATGCCTGTAATCCCAGCACTTGGGAGGCTGAGGCAGGAGGATTGTTGTGAATTCGAGACCAGCTTGAGCTACAAAGTGAGCTTAAGGCTGGCCTGAACTGCATAGTGAGACCCTGTCTCAAAAAGACAAAAAAGGGGCCGGTGGCATAGCTCAGCGGACTAAGTGCTTGCATAGGTAAACACAGGCACCAGGGTTCGATCCCTGGTTCCCCATGCCGTGCCGGCCCCATTTGCGGGTGCACTGGCCCCGCCTGCAACCCCGGGTGTGGTGACGCGCTCCGGTAAACCACAGCAAACAGGAGGCAACAAAAAGAAAAGAAACCAGGCATGGTGGTGCACGCCTATAATCCCAGTGCTGGGGAGGCTGAGACAGGAGGATCACAAGTCCAAGCTAAGTAGCAAGACCCTGTACCAAATAAATAAATATTTTAAAACAAAGAGTAAAGGGTATAAGGAGGCAGGAAATGAATTCGGATGGCCTTCCACCCACTGCTCATTTAGCGAGTGTACTAAGTGCAGTCCCACACTGCCTGACAGCAGGGTCACGTCCTGAGAGACATGCTACGGCAACTGTGTTGCTGTGGATGGCTCAGCGTACCTCCACAGAAGCCGCAGCCCCTCCAGGAGCTAGCATGTCACAGGACCTCTGTCACACTCCACCTGTCTTCTGTAGAACCCTGTGTGGCCGTACTACTCCTGTGACGTGCCGGGGCTGTGTGGGGCAGTAGTGGAGTGAGGGGGTGTCCTCTGAGGGAGGGTCCAGGCACGGGGCAGACAGAACACAGGAAACACCCGATCTATAAGGGACTACAAAGGTGGAGGCAAGGGGCCTAAGTTCAGTCCCTGGTCCCCCTCCCCCCAAAAAGAGAGAGAGAGATCTGGGCAAACATCTGTGTTTAAGGTTTTCTGACTGTCTGGTGTCTTGGTGTCCAGTATAAACATGTTCGGATGTTCCGGTGCTTGGCAGATTCCACGCTCTTTCATCTTTTTATGACATCTATGTTTGCTGAGGGCAACAGCACCCATGCTGGTGCTGAGCTGGGTATTCTCTGAGAATCTCTGCTGACCAGCAGGTTAGGTGCTGGGACAATCATGTCTAAATTCAGGCCTACAACTATGTTGCTCAGGCTGGCCCTGAGCTCACGGCAAACCTTAGCCTCCTGAGTGCGGGGACACAGGTGTAAGCCACCACAGCTAGCTCCTGTCTTAATTAAAAAGAGGTGGGGATGTAGCTCAGTGTGAAGGCTCTGGATTTAACCCCAAGTCCCACAAAAACCAAAGCTGGGCCCGGCAAGGTGGCACATGCCTACAAGCCCCGCTCCTTGGAGGCTGAGGCAGGAGGCTGGTGTGTCTGACGCTGGTCTGAGTGACTAAGTTTGAGACCCTGCTCTAAAATAGGCAGGGGTGTGAAGGCTTGGGCACGCCACACCCCACGCCCCTCCTCCACGGAAGCAACCTGCATTAATTTGTGAGGTACTGAGGATGTGGGGTCACAGGCAGCAGTGTGTGGTGACCCTATCCATAAGACTTTCAGGGAGATCAGGCCCCAAGCACTGAATGGAGGAGAAAAGTGCGACCTGGGGCTTGCCCTGGCTGCAGGGTGGGGAGGAGCCGAGGGGCAGGGGACCTGGGAAAAACCATTTCAGATAACTGGCAGATAAGCACATAAAATCAACTTTTTAAAAGGGGCACCTAAAGGGGGGCATGTTTCCAAAGGCACCAGAGACGTACAGGTACAGGTTTTCAGCTGACAAAACAAGTTCCCCTGTAGCCCTTCTAATGGGGTTAATATTCACAGACCACCTTGTGGCTGGTGCAGTTCCCTCGTTTTACAGACCAATACACAGGAAAGAAAGGTCAAACACTCATCCACGGTGGGGAAGGAAGTTTATCTGCTCACAGATCCATGACCTGAAAGCTGGCCAGAAGCTAGGAATTTGTCTGGCCTGGCTCTAAATCATTGTGAAAGTGAAAGAAAACCTACAGAGAGACAATAGAGAACACATACAACACATATATACCAGACCAAGCGCTCACCCAAACTACATGCAGTTACTAGGCATTCCTGTTAACTTTTATGTTCAGCATACTAATAAAAGCACACTGGAACTTACAGCAATAAGACACGTGTGACCGCCTTAGCACTTGCAGGCCTCAGCGGTTCTCACAAATGGTAAAAGTGTTTTGGGTTTTTTTTTTTTTTTTTTGATGTTTTGGGTGATGCCCTGCAGTTTGGGCTGGTCTCAAACTCACGATGATCCACTTGATCAGCTCTTCCCAAGTGCTAGGGTTATAGGCATGGGCCACAACACCAGGCTTTGAAAGTGCTTTGTTAAGGAACAGTTCAGAGAGGTTAAGTGACTTGCTGGAAGGAAGGTCCTATCAGCCTTGCCTGCATGCAGGCTGTCTTCTTTAAAGCTCTCCTTTTCACAGGGACTGTCAGAGGCCCCCACCACCTTTGGACATCTCCAACCACTGCCATCAGTGCTCAGTATGGAAGGTGCTGGCCCACCTCTCAGGGCGCCTTTCTCTGGACTCCTAGGGACCAGCGTGCCTCTGCTGCTGCCAGCGTTCAGGTGGACTCATGCCAGCTACGGTGACTGTGGAGGTCAGCCTCCTGTGGCTGGGTCAGGACTCCAACTGGGACAGACAGGTGCTCAGAAGAGAACTTGTCAACTCATGATCCAGGAGGGCTACGCAGGACACTGCCCAAATACTTTGTTTCTACTGGCAGTAATAACTCTTGACACCTAAGGAAATTCTGTTAACTGTGATTCCTGTTTAACCCAGAGTTAACTAAAATACAAAACTGGTACACACACACACACACACACACACAAAAAAAAAAACAAACACTGTCTATAAAAAGAGTATAAGCTCTTTTTTGGGAGGGGAGAGAAATAGCAAAGAATACTTGGGGAATTTATAACTTAATGCTTAAATTGTGGCACGATGCTCTTTTTCTCTTGCAGTATGGAAGACCAAACCCAGGGATCTGTGCATGCTAGTCAGTGCTCTACCACGGAGCTCTGGCTCTGGCCTGGTACCATGTTTTCGTTTTCTTAGTACCACTATTGATGAACAGCAAATTTATCCAGGATGAAACATATTGAGGCCTTTTAAAGCACAGTCATACACTCAAATCCAAGAAATAAATAAACATTAACGGAAAACCTGATCATACTCAAACTCTGTAACTTTATATACACCCTTACCACACAGCAACACACACAGGATGTCACAGTACAGCCCTTGTGGTGGAGCGCATGGGAGGATTAGGCCCAGCAAGTGAGAACCCACTGAACACAAAACAGGACTACACCACTAGCAGAGGGGCACAAAGCCCTACTAGATCCCCCCCAGAACATCTGGCTGCGAAGCCCACACCCTGCTCCCCTCACCACGTCGCTCAGGCTGGCCTTGAACTGCAGGTAATCCTGCTCTGCTCCTGAGTGCCGGGATTACAGCTGCACACCACAGCTCGCTCCGTCACCTTGGCGATCTCCCAGTACAGAGCTGCTGCCTTCATCTTGCGGTAGGTATAAGGAGGTTCTGAGAGGTCAAACGACCTGTTCAGGGTCACACAAGAGGCAAGAAGCACGGGCTCAAGTCTTGCTTCTTAGCCTCTTGGCTTCCAGGATGCCCTATGGATCCTATCCGGATCATCTTCAGTTGGGGACAGCCAGACTTAATGCAACATTTAGTAAGGGAAGTTAAATGAAACCAAACGGAACATGTCCGCATGAAGACCAAATGCCAGCCATCATGAGGTGAGAAAGGCAATGAGTGAACCTATGCAGCCTCACACCCGGGACCTGAGCTTGCGCAGCCCCCTCCGCCTCTGCAGGTGAGCTGGGCCCAGGGCAAGTCTGAGTGTGACCGGCCATCTCCTCCCACAGGCACCTCACTCTAGCTGGAACCTGCTGCTAGGGAAACGCAGCCAAAGCGAAACTGCGAAAAGAACAGTCTTCTCGGAGCAAGGGGAGGAACACAGAGGGCTTCAGGGAGAGCTTTCTGTTGCAGGTGGTGGCACTTTTGTGCTTTTAGTTTCCTGGTCTTTCCAGGAGGATGAAAATCACAGAACACTAACCTCCATACGTGGGCTCCTGGGGAAAAACGTTTTTTACTTAACAGCTGTGTTTTTTAAAAGAACTTTTTTAAAAGTGAAAAGGGGGTTGGGAAGAGAGATCTCAAAACAGGCCACAAATATGACTTCATGTGCTATAAAAATGATTCTTTCAGGGGCCAGGCAGATGGCTCAGTAGAATAAGCACTTCTCTGGCAAGCACAAGGGCCTGAGCTCAATCCCCAGTTCTGCCAAAAAAAAAACAAAGGCAATATATTGATCAAGAAGTCAGACTCCATTATCTAGGAATGAATTAAGTTTAATGTGTGTCAATTAAAATTTCTATCAAAAAAATTAAAAGCTTGGGAGATGGCTCAGTAGAATACGCGCTTCCCTGGCAAGTGCAAGGGCCTGAGTTCAATCCCTGGTTCTGCAAAAAAAAAAAAAAAAAAACCAACAATGGCACAACTTCTTTAGACAGAAAAAAAAAAAAAAAGCTGGGCGTGGTGGTGCAGGCCTGTAATCCCAGCACTTGGGAGGCTGAGACAGGAGGATTGTTGTGAGTTCGAGACCAGCCTGAGCTACAAAGTGAGTTTAAGGCCAGCCTGAACTGCATAGTGAGACCCTGCCTCAAAAAGACAAATAAGTAAATAAATAAATAAAAGAAAGTTTCACTCTATCTCTAAAAGATCCAGTCTCCAAATAAACTTTGGAAAATCATCCTGGATGTCTCAGATGAAACCGGGCATGGTGACTCATGCCTGTAATCGCAGTCTAGGAAGTTGAGGCAAGAGGACCTCACATTCAAGCCAGTCTTGGGCAACTTAGCAAACCTGTTCTAGAGTTTAAAAAATAATAATAATAAAAAGGGCTGGGGATGTAGCTCAGTGTAAAGGCCTTGGATTAAGGCCTCCCCAGAAGTTCTTGAAGAAGATCTTAGAGCTCTGATCACATAGCTAACAATACTGAACCAGAAAGCCATTGGGCGCTAGTGCATCCTGCCCAGTAAAAGATAAAAGGCTTCCCCCACATAAGCCCAGACCATGGCTCCACTCTGTAAACAGGAAATCCAGAACACTGACAAGGGCTCATGAACCACCATTTACAACAGAATTTGTTGGGCTAGACTAGCTGCCTTCTTCACTTTCAGGAATAAAGTTGACACTATATAAAGTTTAAAACCTAGGGAGGGGCCGGGCGTGGTGGTGCATGCCTGTAATCCCAGCACTTGGGAGGCTGAGGCAGGAGGATTGTTGAGTTGGAGACCAGCCTGAGCTACAAAGTGAGCTTAAGGCCAGCCTGAACTGCATAGTGAGACCCTGTCTCAAAAACAAAACAAAACAAAACAAAAAAACAAATAAAACAAAACAAAAAACCTACAAAGCAAGACCTTACCTCAACAAAACCAAACAAACTAACCACAACAAAAAACACACTGGGGAGATTTAAGAAAAACAACAAACCACACACACACACACACACACACACATACACACACACACACACATAATAGTTCACACAAATTTATTAAAATTGGCATCTTTTAACCTTCTCTTCAGTGAACATCCATCTGATTGCCTGCAATAGAAGACACTGGTTTTAATCCTATTTGCAGAGTTCAACTCACAAAATAGTTGAGGAATACAGAAATCACTACTGTTTGGGCTAGCCTTGGGCTCACTTTTGTAGCCCCCAGGCTGACCTTGAACTAGCAGTGATCCTCCAGTCTCTGAGGGCTGATTACAGGCGTGTGTCACCACACCCAGTTTCTGGGTCCACGCCCAGTTTCTGGGTGAGAGGGCTAGCGGGCAGCGAGGGAGCCAGGGACTGAACTTGAGACCTAGTGATTGCCAGATAGGTGCTAATGCCTCTGAGCTACCTCCCCATCCCTTAAAAGATGACTGTTGACATTTCTGTATTTGGCCAACGGTATAATTATCTTTATAGATTTTAAACAGAATTTCCTGGGTTTTTTTTATTGCTTCTATTTGATATTTCCAGGAAAAGTCTAAACCTTACACCACATTGAGCATCCTGAAAAGAAGCCTCCAAGGAGCTGTGAAGTCCTGGGGAGAGACCCTCGGTTGCTATGACTACACCTAACCAGCAACGTGCCCCAGGCCTGGAGGCAAACAGACCAACAAGAGTCATTCTCTTGGGACTGGGGAGCTGGCTCAATGGAATAAGCGCTTGCCTGGCAAGCACAAGGGCCTGATTTCAATCCCTGGTTCCACCAAAAAAAAAAAAAAAGGTCATTCTCTTTACCACACGTTTAAGAATTAAGATTACTTCTTTTTCTCTAACTAAATGATGCTGTTTTGTATTCAGGTTTGACTAGCAAGTATCACCATCATCGCCAGAGTTTCTCCTGCAGGGAGGGGCATCCTGAGACAGAACATCAGTACACCCTGCCTGGTTCTCTCCACAAAGGCAACAGAAGCCCTGTATCATGAGGATTTCACCTTCTACAGCTAAAAAATATGGGAAGTGCCTCCGAATTAAAAGAAGAGGTTTTGGTTCCCATCCATCAGTTCAATAAGGTCAGACCTAAAACTCCAGCAGCGTTAAGTGTTACCTTTCACAAAGGTTTCTCTGATCACCTACTGCTACAGTTTAACGAGTCTGGAAAACAGGCAAATGGTTGCTCAATTGCTGATAATCAGACAAGCTATGAATGTGCGCAAGAGAGGTAGAAGCATTTACCACTTCGCTTCCAAACACTGGGGGAGGGAAACAAACAAACAACCTGTAAATACCTAGCCAGAGAGGTTCACTTAATGAGAAAGTGGCTCAAGTCCAAAGAAGTGATTTACTCAAAGTTTTGGCATCGATTAATTAAAAAACTGAGAGTAAGAACCCCAGGTGCCTCATAGCAGTTTAACAAGATCTAAAATTTCCCAAGACTCTTTCATAGTAAATAGTGAATGCCACGTGTAGTGGCGCTCACCCATAACCCCAGCACTTGGGAGGCTGAAGCAGGAGGACTGATGTGAGTTCAAGGCCAGCCTGAACTACGTCGTGAGCCCTCATCTCAAAAAAAAACAAAAAAACACCATAAGCCCCTCAAACAAACCCATAGCAAACAGTGAGGAGCACACTTGTGGGTCACTTGTGTGGGGTCAGTTGTGGTGAACTGAGGCAGAGCAGGGGTCAAGAGCTGAAGCCACTGAGCCAGACGGCCCAGGGCAGAACAGCAATTCCTGCGCTTTCTAGTGGTGTGACATATTTACTTTGCAACTCCTCAGTTTCCTCAACTATAAAACAAGGATCGCTAAAATAAGGGATGCCGGGGGCCGAGGAGATGGTTCAGCGGAATAAGCGTTTCTCTGGCAAGCACAAGGGCCTGAGTTCAATCCCCGGCTCAAAAAAAAAGTGATGCTGTGAGAATCCAATGAGTTAGTGTACTAGGAAGTGCTCAATCACTAGAGCAGCACCAACTTAAACAAGATAAATACACGTTAGCTATTAACACACCGTGTACACACACCAAGTGACCAAACACTCCGATCCAATCTCTAGACAGCTAAACTCGGCTGGTTTTGACCACCAGAAAACCTGAGATGAAATCGGGGATTCTCTGGCAGGGCTGAAGGTCCGGACCCTGCAGTTAGGCGCTGACCTTGGAAGCCTTTTTGTCCTTCACGCCCCATCTCAACCGCTGGCTAGCTAGCAAGAGAGGAAATGTATTGCAAATGCGTGTGCGCCACACAGACTTTCGCGGTTATTCCGCGGGGAGACAGGGTAAAAGCAAGCACTTGGCTCGAATGCCGGAGCCGTCAGCAGGGTACCTTCCCTCCTGGCCTGGGGCTCCTTCCTAATGTGCGGGCTCCAAACGAGTCTCGGGAGGATTTGCCTCTGATTGCTGGAGAGCGGCTCCAGAAAACGAAGAAGGGGTACGAGACGGTTGTCTCAGAGGATGGACCCACTCCAGAGACAGGGCAACTCCATCAGAGACTCGGGGACCAAAGAGAGCCAAGGGAAGGCTCCCGGTGGCCTTGACCTTGGTGGCTGTGGCTCAGTTTGCGGCCCCGCTGGCTCGGGGTGATGACACAGCCCTCTGGCCAGGGCAGGTATGTGGGCGAAGGGTGAAGACGGGTCCCGGGGGGCTGTCACCCTACTCCGGCTGCCTCCCCGGGGGCTCCCGTTTACTCCGGAGGGCGCCGGTCCTTAGCCCTGCGTGGGCGCAGAGCTCGCGGCGCATGGGCGGAGGGGCGCACGGGCGGGGCCCGGCCCCTACCCCTCGGCAGGAGGATCGGGCGGCGGGGACAGGTCCGAGGGTGGTGGCGCGCACGTCGGCGGGGTCACGCGGCCTCCACGCCTGGCCCCGGCCGAGCGGGGCGTGGGTGGAGCAGCGGCCGCCAGCGCCGCCCTCCCGACCCCCCGGGCCGGCCTCCGCGCCCACGGCGCCTCGCGGCGGGCCTCACCTCCCTGCGCACGTTCAACAACGAATAATAGTCTTCATTGTCCAGCTCCTCCTCGCTCAAGGCCGTCGCCATCTTCTCAACCTTTCACCCCGCCAAACCGGCGAGGCCGTGCTCAAGAGGGCCTGGCGCGCCCGGCGCGGCAGCGCGGCCCAGCGGCTGCACCACGGCGGCCCCTAGCGGCCCGGAGCTGCTCGCGCCCGCTTCGGCCGGAGCGCGCCTGCGCACTGCGCCCCCGCGCGGCCAAGCGTGGGACCCTGCAGGTGGGCGCATGGGCCTGGATGCAGGCAGGTGCCCTCAGGTGTTGCCAGCGCTCCAACTGTCACCCTCTGGATGCTGAGGAAGATGGGCCCCTCTGGGACACCACTGTTGTCCCCAAACCTGGGAAGAGGGAGCTAACGTCTCTCAACCCTGGTCCCAGATTCCATCCTCGCAGAGACTTTTCACCTACTCGTGACCTCTGTTCTCTCAGAAAGCCACCCAAATGAGACTTGAGTCTACTCTTGGCCAGCAGAAAGCCCTGTCTGCCCAGACAATGGGATCTCGCGTTTTAATTTTTATAAAATCGCCAGACATGGTGGTGCATGCCTATAATCCCAGCACTTAGGAGGCTGAGGCAGGAAGATTGCAGTGAGTTAGAGGCCAGACTTAATTAATAGTGAGACCCTGTCTCCAAAAACAAACAAACAAATAAACCAAAAAGAAAGAAAAAAGAGGGGCCGGGGAGATGGCCCAGTAAAATAAACACTTCCCTGACAAGCACAAGGGCCTGAGTTCAATCCCCAGTTCTGCCAAAAAAAAAAAAAAAAAAAAAAAAAAGGGCCGGCCAAATAGCTCAGCGGACTAACGTGCCTTCAAGCAGGCACAGGGGCTGGGGGTTCAATCCCCAGGTCTGCCACACCAGCCTCGGCCCTGGGGCACACTGAGACAGCAATTAAGACGGGGGGTGGTGATCCACACCTGTAATCCCTGCTCTTGGGAGGCTGTAAACAGGTGGATCACTGCGAGTCCAATCTAGTAGTGAGGTCCTGAACACCCTGTAAACCCTTCCTTAAAAAGAAAGAAAGAAAACCACCGTCCGGTATTTAGGAGCACCTGGCCATCTTTTTTGCTGTGTAAACGAGGATTCCATAGCATTTGGCTTCTCAAGTAATTGTCTGTGGTATGTGTGTGCTTCCAGGTTCCTACCCCAAAGCCATTCCGTTGTAAATTTCTCCCTTATAATTTAGCAGTGGAGTCTAATTGATTTCTACCTGGTGCCTGCTGTTTGGTGCATTATTAAAGACATCTTGGTTACAATAATCTAAATAATTTAAATGCCTTCGAAATGATGCCATTATCAAGAGGAAGTGGCAGCCGCTCAGATTCCAGCCACCTGTTCGGCTCCCACTGACCTCTGTGGATACTTTATCCTTCCTGGAGAACCTTAGTTGCTTCTTAACTAACCATCATTTCAGAGCCCTCCTGGTTGCCTTTCAGAAACGGGTCTCCTGGGACGCCCCTGACACCTGTCTGCAGATTTGCAAAGTTGATCTCTTTCTTTTTCTAATTTTTGGCCAGATGTGCACCATCTGGGCCCGTGCATCCTCCCTTCCCTCTGGCCCAGGCCTCTCAGGATCTTCTGGCGGGAGCCACCTCTGTGTGTAGTGACGGGTTGTTTATGAGCAACAGTCTCTCTGCGACAGACTGTCAACCCCAGTTGTGAACCAAGAGCTATTTCTTTAGCGGTGTGAAACTTCCCTACAATAGCCTCCAAATGTCTCACAGTGGGTCAGCCTGTCTAGAAATTTACTTACTTATTTTTTATTTTATCTCTGTTTGGTACAGGGTCTCACTATGCATCTCAGATTCATAGTGATCCTCCCGTTTTCAGCCTCTCCAGCGCTGGGATTACAGGCATATGCCACCATGCTCAGTTTCAGTGGCTGGTACTGGTGCGACCAGGTTCCGGGGCCCGCATGGCATCGGTACCGGGCATTGAACTCGAGTCCTTGCGTTTGCCAGGCAGGTGCTTAGACCACTGAGCTACCTTCCCAGCCCAAGATTTTTCTAGGCTTTTTTTTTTTTTTTCTTTGCACAGTGGCGACTAGGGCTGTAGCATTTGCTGGTCATGAACAATTTTATATACAGCTGCTGGAAATATATAGGCTACAGTTTGAAATGTAGGCTACAATTTGAGCCGCTCTTTTCTCGTAGGTTTGTGGGCGTTGGTTAGACTTTCATGCTCACTTGGGTAGAGGAAGTCTTTGCAAGCCTGCTCTTCTTAGGAAAGCAGCTTCTAGAAGTAACATAAATGGAATGCAGTACTGGCTTCATGCTGGTATGTGTTTCTGTGATCAAGAAGGACCTGGTGCTTTTTGTTTTTTCCTAATAAAAAATTGTATTTACTTACAAGCATTCAGAATGTCAACAAAATGGTGGCAACATTTTTTTTTTTTTGCATACAGAGTGGTATTCAGTTAACAAAACAATTATTTCTTATAAGTTGCATCAGAGACAACTGAAGATGAAAAACTACTGTCCCCATATATAACTAACTTGTGCTGTGCACTCGCAAGAACTTGTATTACATTTCCATGCCAATTTAAAACCCCCACAGTGTACCAGGCAAGGTTAGTGGCTATTGGAAATACACGAGGACAGGGCCAGGGAGATGGTTCAGTAGAATAAGTGCTTGTCTAGCAAGTGTAAGGGCCTGAGTTCAATCCCTGGTTCTGCAAAAAAAAAAAAAAAAAAAAAAAAAAAAAAAAAGACCAGGACAGCACTATCTGAAGACACATTCAGTAGTGTGTTAACTATACCAAAAAGAGATACTGTACAGTTTAAGAACAGATTTTATTTTTTGGTGGAACTGGGAATTGAACTCAGGCCCTGGCCCGGCAAGCATTTATTCTACTGAGCCATCTCTCTGGCTCTAAAAACAAATCTTATACAGCCTTACATTTCAATTTATTTTCTTTAAAAGGGGTGATTGTGTGCAAGGGGGTTAAATTCTTTTTAGACAGAAAAAAAAAAAAACCAAACATGCCCTAGAACCAACTCACCCTCCTCTTCCTGCTCCTCTGTCTCATCTTCTCCCTTCTTTTCCTTGCTTTTTTCAGCCCTGATGACCGCCCTTTTCACCGCATCAGGTTCTCCTGCAGCTCGGTAGGCGGCGATGTCCTTCTCACACTTCTCCTTCAGCTTAGCAGCCTTCTCCTCGAATGTCTGCCTGCCGTGTGCTGCAGTGTTAGTCCACATTTCTCCACGTTTCCTTGTGGCACCACTGGTGGAGGCGAGGAAGCGCTCCTTTGAGTTTTTGGTCAGTACTCAGACCAGAGCAGGAAGGAGGCCAAAGGAGGCCTCGGGGGCACTTTGGGATCCTTGAGCTTTTTTTCTTTCTCCTTTAGGAGGAATACAAGTTTTCATTTGTCTTTCATAACGAGCCTCGCCTGCATTGGCCATGTCTTCAAATTGTCCCTTCTCTCTAGCAGAGAACTCTGAGAAGTTAAGGGAAGCATCTGGGTGCTTCTTCTCGTGCTCCTCTCGGCAAGTTTGCATAAAGAATGGATGTGCTGACCTCTCACCTCTCGGCTTCTCGGGGTCTCCTTTGCCCCTGTTTACTTGTCTCCTTCAGAGACATGGAGTCACCCCGAGCCCCCGGCTCTCCCTTGCCCCGGGGCTTCGCCACGGAGCTCAGCGCTAGGAGCCACCCGCAGCCTCTTCACTTTCTCTTCTCTGTAATTAGGGCCTGGTTTTTGTCACCATTTGCACACACGAATCTGGACAGAGCAGGGACCTCTCTGGGCCCACGACGTGGGGTAGTGGAGGCAAGTGGAAGCCGACCACCGCGTGCCGCGGGCTGA
>PVKA01045529.1:0-15489 GCA_004027165.1 Ctenomys sociabilis | reverse complement strand
GATCAAACTCAAGACTTTGGGCCTGCCAAACAGATGCTTATGTTGCTAAGCTATTTCCCTGGAATGGTTTTTCTTTCTTTCTTTCTTTCTTTCTTTCTTTCTTTCTTTCTTTCTTTCTTTCTTTCTTTCTTTCTTTCTTTCTTTCTTTCTTTCTTCCTTCCTTCCTTCCTTCCTTCCTTCCTTCCTTCCTTCCTTCCTTCCTTCCTCTCTCTCTCTCTCTCTCTCTTTCTCTCTCTCTCTTTCTCTCTCTCTCCCTTTCTCTCTCTCTCTTTTTGCTGGCTCTCAGCATGCCCTAAGGGGCAGGGATAGCATAGCACGTGGTGCTAGGGCTCGAACTGCTATCCCTGTGCTTGCCTAAGCAGTGCTTTAGCCAGCTGAGCTATCTCACTAGCCCCTAGAATAGTATTTCATTATAATAAATGAAAACAATCTAAAGTAGACCAGTGATTATTTGAAGCTCTGGTCCAAATGTAGAAATACACGCCTTTCATTTGTTTCTGACAACACAGATAAGGTAGCATCTTATCATAAAATGGATCCTTGAACTAAAGAGAAAGGAACAAAGAAACCAATATTCAAGCAGATGATATTGCTTCAGAGTGCTGTCACCTCATGCTTCCTGAGATGCCTGGTGCTTCACTGTGTGTTCTGCCTTCCCTGAAGGCCAAGGCCATCTTTAGTACTTGGAAGGATAATCAGCCATGTTTAGACACCTCAAAACCCAAGCCCAAGGGCAGATGAGGGAAAGAAATATAATTCTCTCTCCCTCTCCATTTTCTCTGCTTGAAGAAACTATGAATTCATTCATTGACTTTGGCTATTTATTGACCAATGGCATAGATGTTTGGAAGAGGCTAAAGATGCAGTAATAGAAGCACATCATCTCTGTGTCCAGGGAGATGCATTTTGGGGATCTTTGGGATCCCTTTATACGTCAGTGAAGGACCATGTTTCTGACATCTATATCCATATCTATATCATCTATATAATTTTATAAGGCTTCATATATGCTAGGCCACTGCTCTACTACTGAGCTTACATCCTCAGCCCCAATAATTTGGATGTTTTTACAAAAGTTTCTATTTTATTCACTTCAGTTTTTGCTTCAAGACTCAAATACTGAGTTAATCATCAGAAAGGATCCAGTGCCCACATCTGTTAAGGTTGAGGTGTGGTTGATGGGTACCTCCAGACAGCTTGAATTTCCTTAGCTCAAGTGTCAATAACACCATAGAGCCAACACATTTATTGAGAATTCTTTAAAAGCCTGTCTTGTGATGCTTCACTGTAATGAATTAGATATCATGGCCCTTTCAGCACCAGAACTATATAATCTCTAGGTATCCTGAAGCCCAAGAGAAAGTCCCTTGGCCCTGGGAAGCTTCTATTGGAAATGCACAACCATAGGATTTTACTGGGACATGGCTACTACCCAGAAAGTCAAGGAAGTCTAATGAAGGCTAAGACCAAGGAAGTGCTGATTGCCAATTCAAGGAAGAAGCCAGAGTGCTAAGCTCTGGGGCTCTCAGATGTTTCAAGAGTGGATAGGATCAATTTAACATAAGGACATTGCAGAGAGACATAAAAAGGAGAGAGTACATAGCTGGAGGGGAGAGGTCCAGCTTCTTCCACCAGAGCCATCCTCACACCTGCTCCTCCCCGCAGGAGCCCCTCAAAGGCCTAGCTCTGTACTCTGTCCCCTCCCAACCTCAGCTCTCCATCACATTAATGCCACAGGTCCCAGGGACACCCACTGCTTCCACCAAACTGGCACAATAGGGTGATGGACACCATGGCATTCCATTTTTAAAAAGTTGCTCCTGATAGTGTCTGTAAATTTGTAGCAGATTCAAGCCCATATTTTCTGTGCATTCTAGAATGTACTGTATTTCATTCTGACTGCCAGAAGGATAACTCTCCATTGTGTTACTAATTACTATTTTTATTACATTTGAAAGACTTTCATAAATGTTTTGTGGTTTATTTTGCCTGGCAATTAGACGTTGTGGATAAATTTTAGAAATTGCATGATCTTGTGATTTTCTTTAACAATTACACCAAAGAATTACACCAAAAAGCCAGGCACAGTTGTGTGCCTATCATCCCAGCTATTGAGAAGGTTGAGGCAAGGAAAACACTTGAGTACAGGAGTTAGGGCCAGCAACATGATGAAATACACCATCTCATCAAAGAACAGAGGCTTGGGGCTGGGAGATTGCTCCGTGGAATGAGTGCTTCCCTGGCAAGCACAAGGGCCTGAGTTCAATCCCTGATTCCGCCAAAAACAAAAAACAAACAAACAAAATAACAGAGCCTTGGGGGTTGTTACTCAGGAATATAGCACTTGCCTAGCATATAAATCAATACACAACACTGTAAAAAAAATCCTACAAGATAAAGTGTGGAATGCAATTGCCAACTTATTCCCTAAAATAGTGGTTGTCAAGCTGTGGTCTACAAATTTCTGGAAGTTTCTGAGACTCTTTCAGGGAGAATATGGGTCGTAAACTACTTTCTTAATGAGTGTAGGGTAGGTTCAAACACTTTCCTACTACATCAATATGCACAGAACAGCAGTGATTGGTAAGCCTGTGATGTCTTAGCATAAATCACTGCAATAGAGCTGGATTTCGCTAGGAGTCCTCACGTTCTTTTATCACTACACATTTAGGTAGGGTAATCCTCACTTGAAGATGCACTAGACAAAGAAGAAAATATCGGCATTTTATTACATCTTGCACATTGAGTATGAGAAGCAAAGGAAAGACCAATAGACTATAAAATATCAGATTGTGAATAATTCATTTAAATAGTTTTGGACTCCATATTGAACTAACCCTTAAGAAACTACATTTGCTTAAATTGGTACAAAGTAGATATCTACAATTCTGTCAGTTAATGATCACTAGAGAAATAGATGTAATATGTGTATGTGTGCATGTAAAATGTGAGAAACTGAAAAATTAAAAATAAACTCTCCTGAATAAGGCTGTAGTGGCATAACCAAAGAATTTATTAATGACAGTGAAATGTCACACTTCCACAAAATCCTCAAAAGGAGGCAAAGGCCACTAGCCCCACCTTTGGGTGTGCTGGAAGTCTGGGTGTGGTAGTGCACACCTGTAATCCCAGTGCTGGGAGAATTGTAAACAGGAGGATTATGATGAGTCTGATCTGCGGAGTGAGACCCTGCATAAAATACATTTTAAAAAAAAAAAAAGTAAAAGGAGGCAAAGGTAAGTATCATGGGATAGGTTCCTCATTAAAGTAGCATGGAAAGAAAAGCCAATAGATAGTAGTGATTCCATTAGTGGAAATCCTTCCCAAGATGATCCTCCTCTCTCTTGTCTCCCTCACAGAAGCTCCAAAGGGTTTCAAAGGTAGATGCAGATTAAGCAATTTAGCTTTTTATATTTTGCATATTCTTGATTATTTCGCATTATATCACAGTATTGTGACCATTTTATATGAATATTTTTGAGTTGTTGAAATGAGCTGCATTTTCATTATTTATTATGAGGAAATTTGCTTTGATATATGAGTGCTTAGGATTATACTTATGTTTCTGGAACAGATTATGCTTACAAACCAAGGTGCAACTGTATATGAACTTACAAGTTTGGCTTGTAATAGCCACCTGCAGACTAAGGTGTGGACACATGGAAAAAGGGCCCAGTGTGCTGGAGATCCCAAGAATCCAGCCAGAAGTCAAAGACCCAGAGCTCATTGTGCAGTCTGACATAAGTCCATATCAAGGAATGAAAGGGTCTGTGCTGGAAGCCAGGAGACAATGTCCAAAGGGAAGGGGAAGACTGAAGTTCCTCTGAAGAAACAAAAGTGAACTTGCCTTCTTCTGTCCCTTTTTATTCTATCCAGGAGACAAGCCCATTGGTTGGTGCCACCCACACCCAGCGTGGGGCTTCCCTCTTCAGCACATCTGTTCAGTCACACCCAGAACCATGCGAAGCCAATCAGCTGGATTTTCTTATTCAAGCTGACACAACAGTTAACCATCACAACACTTATTTGGAAAAGCTGCTAAAATGTTATATTCTTTTCCATCCACTGTACCAGATGTGAAAATGTAGCTGTTTTCTATTAAGCCAGCAGCCATGAAAGAAGTTTGCAAACATGTAGAACAATGTCATTCTTCTAATTTTCTTTTCAAAATGTAATTTTCTTATTTAACAATGCTAAAAAAGGGCTGGAGAGATAGCTCAGCAGTCTAAGTGCCTTCCTGGCAAATGCAAGGACCTGGGTTCCATCCTGGTATTACATGATGTGCAGGCCCCACCCTGGGCACACTGAGATGGGGCATGGTAGTGCACGCCTTTAATCCCAGAGCTGGGGAGGCTAAAACAGGAGGATCACTGAGTCCTAGCTGTATAACAGGACCCTGTACCAAATATATAAAAATTTAAAAAATACTAAAATTTAAAAAGTGTAAAAATACTTAAAAGGCAATATATTTATTATAGTTATTTAAAATCAATTAATGAGTATTTTTAAAACTTCCTACTTTTAATTCCAAATATAGCAATTAACCATCAATATAACCAAAATACTCTGGGAGGCTGATGCAGGAGGATTACAAATTTGAACCCAGCCTTGGTAAACTAGCAACTCAGCGAGACCCTGTTCAAAATAAAATGTATTGAAATGACTTGGGACATAACTCAGCACCAAGTCCTTGCACTCAATCCCCACTGCTGAAAGAAGAATCTCCTTCGGGAGCTGTCGACAATGTTGGGAGAGTAGGGGAATCATAAACTCTTCAGGCTGGGTATCTCATCTGACTGACGAGAGGAAGAGGTTGTGGAACTGTGCATGAAAGAAGACTCCACCTGAAGGAGAGTGAGCCAAAATGATACCCACACTCCCACCGTGGCCGCCAGAGTCTGCCAGCCACCTCTGGAACAGGGATTTGGGAACAGATGATGGATGTTGCCAGCACCTTGACATTCTCATGGTTGCCCTGAATTGCTGGCATGCACTTGGAGCCACATTGCCTAGCTTTTACTTAATGCCAAGAATAGCTGGTTCTGTACCAGCTTCTGATTCTTTCAGTCTTCTGAAGAAAAATTTTACCAACCCCTGCTATGTGTGGAAATACTGTGTGAGGTAGGCGTGTGTCCCCGGAAGTAAAAATTGTCTTTCTTTTTTCCAAGATTTATACCTCCAGCAGACTTTAACTAGAGCCCAGAAAGGGCTTACATAATTTTTCAAATCAGGCACTATGGGAACCAAGTATGTCAGTCACCAGGAGTTATCATGAGACATAATTTTTTTCTTTTAGATGCTACAGGAGCTATATGAGTCAGATTTCTGTTACTGTGACAAATACCTGATATAATCAACTTATAAAGAAGAAAGGTTTGTTTGGCTCATGGTTTCAGAGATTTCATTTAGTGGCCACGTGGCCACGTGGCCACATGGCCACATTCCTTTTGGTCTGGAACATCACAGTGGAAGTGTATGATTCAGGACCCTGTTCACCTTAGGGCAGTCAGCATCAAGAAGAATCCAGGGTGTCAATAATGCATTGAAGACTTCACTCTAGTGACCTTCCTTCCTTCTATTTAGGCCTCATCTCACGGTAGTGCCACTGCGTTGACTTCAGTCCTTTCTCATGTGGCATTCAGGGGACACTGCAGATGCAAAGTGGAGGCATAGTCAGAATCAACAGTTATTAAAATGTGGTCCCTGGACCACAGCCTCAATCTCACCTAGGAATTTGTAGAAATGTAAGTTCTAGGGTCCCAGCCCAGCCCTACTGAACGAGAAGCTCTTCTGGGGGGAGGAGAGGGTGTCAGTTTGTGCTTTGATAAGCCCACAGATAGCAGTGACATGCCTCAAATTTGAAGCTCATTACTGTGCATAAAAGGCATTTAGCTCTGAATTTCCCATCTGCCATCAGGGAGTACATTGTCCTTCTCCTAGCAGGGCTCGTCAACCCCCAGCATATTCCCACTTCATATTGGCACAGAGCCTCATTCCCCCCTGGCATCAATCCCTTCACAAAATGAAATGTGAGCAAATAAGACTTAAGCCATCAAGTTTCATTTAAAAAAAAAAAAAATTCCTAAATGTGGAACTCAGAAGTATTGCCCAGAGCCTGACTTCCTCAGCCTTGTGTTTTTATCTCTGATGCTTCCCATTAAATTCCACCTCTTTGATAGCTCCATCTCTTTTTGGAAACATGCACCTTTAATCTCTTGTTCACTTCTGTATAACTACAGGAAGCATTCACAACTGGGCAAGTGAAGAGCTTTCACCTTTGCCGTACTTTCCCCACCCCAATTTTAGAGCAAGAGTAATTGGACAGATCCTTTCCCACTTGTTTCTTGGAGCTCTAAGGAAAAGGAGGAGTCTCGTGCTGGGCTCCTATGGCTGGCACCACACTGTCAGCACCTGCTGAGTGCTTCTGGGACTCATTTATCTTCCTAACTAGAACTACTAAGCCTGGCCAGCTGCATAAAAATGTGTCCAGCCAGCTCAACTTACTTCCTTTACTGGAAGAAATAATTCATATTCAGGATTTTTTTTTTGTTGAGACTCAAATCTTAATCCTACAAGAAGCACGTATCTACACTAAAAGCCAAGTGGAATCAGCGGTATTGGTCTCCAACCCCACCCCACAGTGATGTAACGGACACAGACGTGATGCTATTGGGGACATGACAGTCACCTGCCAATGTGAGCTTTTGTGAGTCTCCTCCCCGCATGGACTCTGTTCATATGCACCCCCGAAGGCAACTAGCAAGACTCAAGTTCAGAGATGGCAGCTCCAAGTCTTTCTTGGGTCATGGGCCAATAATTGCCACTTTGCTTCTCTCTGTTTCCATTAAATATGTCATATAAAATCTAGGATAATCTTAGCAGCAGAGGCATCATTTTTGAATGTCAAAAACACACATACACAGTCACTACTTTCTTCCAGGTTTCATGTCTTCTTGTCACCAAAAATACCTTCCAGAAAAAAAGCCATATTGATAGATAGGTTTTTATGGGCTGTTCTCAGGCTGCAAAGATTAGGATATGTGCAAAACTATAGAGGGAAATTTAATTTGAAAGTCTTAAAGCAATCTGGTTTTCTCCAATTTGACACCTCAGAGAACAAAATGTTGGTTAGTTGGACATCAGGACTTGTATGTTGTTAGTCTGCAGTTACCTGTTCAAGCACCTTATGTTAGATAAAACATTGTGTTCTTAAAGGTCTCTAGAGAAAGATTCTATTCTTTATCTCTTCCCTGTAGTGACTGGACAGGCTCGCCATCTTTCACAGAACAACTTTTATGGACTGACTGCTGATTCCCGCATCCATACATTGAAGGCCTGCTGCTATCACCTCATACTGGGATAGACTAATAAACAAGTAGTTGAGCTTGAGTGAGATTTTCAAGGTGTGACCTATGTCAAAAAGGACTTTTACTAAGGAACATTATTGTGCTTTCACTGCTCTCTCTTCCCTGTCTGTCCATCTATACACACATGTGCACACACACAGCTATCATGTGAACATATAGCAAGATGGCAGCCATCCACAAGCCAGAGAAAGAGCCCTCACCAAAAAATAGACTCTGGCAAAACCTGATCTTAGACTTTCCAGTCTCTAGAACTATAAAAAAAAAATTAATGTTTCCCAAGTCACCCAGTCTGTAGGATTTTGATACAGAAGCTCTAGAGATGGAGATGACTGCTTATTCCACAAGGTTCTGCTGGATCATCCAGGAATCTTGGTAACAAGGAGCAAACCTGGGCTGGGGCTCTGTGAAGCAGTAAAGGCCATTCGGAGATGTTACTTGGAGTTCTCAGAGTTGGTGGAAAGCCGAAAGAAGTACTTAAAACGCCAAGAACCTAAAAGACCTGGAGGGAGGGGTCTTGAAATAAGGCAACAATGGAGCATGGCCAGACATCATTGCAACAGGGACTGGCACAACTGGCGAGCCTAATTCCAGACACACCTCTCCACTGTCACATAATTCAAAGTCAAGAGCAAGGGCTGGGAAGATGGCTCAGTGGAATAAGAACTTCCCTGGCAAGTGCAAGGGCCTGAGTTCAATCCCTGGTTCCACAAAAACAAAACAAACAAGCAAAGTCAAGAGCAAGCATCTACTTGATCAAGCTCAGGTTGCTCACTCACCCAGCCTCCCTGAAGCTAGAAGCAGATGGAGCAAGAATTTGGCTCCCTTGCTTCACCTTATAATGGAGGAAAGACAGAGGACGATGGAAACGGTGCCCAATAGGAGGATGCAGTATCCAACAGGGAACTGGATGTCTGTGAAGAAGAAAAATAGATCTGCTATGGCTCAGCAGAGTAAAATAAAAGTTTCTGTCCCCAAGGGGTATAAGGTGCTGAATGTTTAGATTACAAACAAATCATGGCACATAAACTGGCGTAACAGGAAGGGCCTTTGCAAGGACCTATACGGAATAGCTGGCATCCCACTAAGCTTGATTCCCATGCACTCTGATCACCATGTTTCCTTGTCCCACATTCCTCAAGACAGTGAGCTGCTAAGCATTCCTTCCGTACATAAAATCCTCTCTGTGTTGGAACACAGGCTTGTGTTATACCTGGGCAGATTTTTTTCAGCATCCCATCTCTAAGCTTCGATTTTTTTTTACAAGGTGCAGTGACTTTTTAAAAAGCATTTATCACCACAGACCACGGGGTAAGTGGTTACTACAAATGTCTGAGGTGGAGGAGTAGGGAGTGGTGTGTGGCCACAGCTGAACTGATCTACCATAATGGGAAGAAACTGACCTGTCCCTGCTGAGGTCCTCCCCACACAGACTCTGCGGCACATCAGGGGAGGACCTCATGGGCCATGCTGGGAGAGCAAGAGGCGCACACGTTTTACAATCTGAGAGCCATTTCCTGTGAGATGCACCACTTCTAGGAAAGAATGAAGGCTGCCAAACTGTGAGGCAATATTTTGATTGCCTTTATTTTAACATAAAAATATGATTTTTTATCTTATGTATATTGAAAACACTGTGTCAGCCTGTCTGAGGCATAGATTTTACAATCCATCACTTTGTGATCACAAGCTTCGTCTTGTGCATGCTCTGATGATTCTGAGTCACTGCTTGAGTCACTTAGGGTCATTGACAGATACATGACAAGCTATGTGTATAGTGCTTTGCTATAAGCACAGTACTCTGTTCTAGGAAGAGTTGTAATGAGATTATATCTCTTAGAAAAACTCATTAAAGAGCTAAATAACATTGGTTCTAAACTCCTGAACTGACTCTGGCATTATTTAGAATTTGCCTTCTTTCGTTTCTACAAGAATTGTTAAACCCATGTTGATCACTTTTCTCCCCACAAGGCAACTTATCCTCTTGGAGTTATGTGTGCTCCGCTATTGGCACCAGGATTTCTCTAGGCTGCCACCACTCAATCAATAGATTTAGATGCTAATAGTTTATTTTGTTTTATTTTTAAAAAGGGTCTCACTGTGTAGTTCCGGCTGCTTAAACTCACTGTGTAGCCCAGGTTGTCCTCAAACTAGCAACCATCCTCCTGCCTCAGCCTCCCAAATGCTGGGATTACAGGTGTGCATCACCACACCTGGCAGGATGCTGGCATTTTTAAAGAGGAGGCAATGACCACTGAGTGAGCCCTGAGACCTGGATGACAATGACAGCGATGAGTGAATGTAAGACAAGTATGAACTGCAGAAACAACAAATGTAAAAATAAATAGAAAAATAAACATTTGAAGTTCATCGAACATGACCTATGAAATGTGCTTTTTAAATTTAGAAACACTGAGTGGAGGACATAGCATAGTGGCATAAGTGTCTGTCTGGCAAGCACAAGGTCCTGAGTTCAAAGGCCTAGTACCACAGAAATAATAAAAATAAAAATAAGTACATAGTAAAACTAAAATAAATTTAGAAACATTGAACAATGAGTAGAAAATTATAAACATTGCTTTATCACAGTTACTGTTACACTAAACATAGGCAGTAGGAACCTGTGGTGTTATATGGTCCCATGGTGGTATATTTATTTTGAGTCCACACCAGAAAGCACCAGTTAACAGGAGGTATGGGAGACTCAATCTCCATCTCTAGCCAGATGCTTTGCTCTGTTCTGGAGTCTGTCTTTCACCCCACATCTTCCCTGTGCTTGAGCTTCACCTTGAGGGAAAGAGGAGTGGAGCTGAGGATGGAACGAGGGTGCCTTGGTTTGAAAATCTGACACCAGTGGACAAATGGCCTGTGAGTGTCAATGGGTACTGGAACCGGAGGAGGACCACATTATTGGCTCTAGAAGCTTATGGTTAGGTTAAGTGTGCCATCTGAAGACATCTTCTACAGGATAAAACATAGGTGATTGAACCAAGACCAACTGTAGATAGTTAGCATTGGCGAAGAACACCTGGGAGCCCAGAAAGTTAAAAAAAAAAAAAAAATCAAGCCACAGGAAGCACTAATTAACTGAGCACAATGCATCAGCGAGTCTTGGTCAATGACTTCATCTGGACCTCCTGCCAAAGCAGGGCATTCTCTGGCCAGATTAGAAGAAATGACCAGCATATAAACTATATCTAAAACAGATGACAAGAAAGGGCCAGTGATAGAGTCTGATTATGCTGGAGCACAAATGAGGTTGACACAGGACCTGCTATCCTTTGAGCATCTTGGTAACACATAGAATTTTTTCTCTGAGGTTCAGAAGGATTTTCTCACTGATATTTGACTGTCACTCTGTAGTCATCCTGATAGTCCCAGGGGGACAGCTTGATTCCATATGCAGATTCTTCTGTAAATATATTTTCATTTAACATCATTAAACCCAATCAAAAATTAGGACAATTAGAAACAAAGATGGACCTTCCTTTAAAATACTGACACCATGCCTGCTCTCACACAGCTGGAGCTTCCTGTTATCGTGAGCCTTGAGGATCTGGAGGTCCTGGCCAACTGCCACAACAATTTGTTCATGGTGGTGGCTTAATGACAAAGAGGAAATCTCTTATGGACTGCTGGGCCAGAAAAACCTGTCCAAAGAACACAGGTTTGTGTTACTGTAGCCACAGGGAACAACTGGGCTGGGGATCTTTTTCATTTCCATTGTGCATGTTCCAATGATGACAAGCTCTCCAGGAAATCCTGGGGTCATGTATATATATATATATATATATATATATATATATATATATATATATATATATATATATATATATATATATATACACACACACACATATCCCTCCTGCTGATGTCTTTCAATCTTAATCAAGACCTACATCATCAGTGATCTTATCCATAATGGAAAAGAAGAAAAACAAAACTCAGGTTGCAATTGCCCTGCCCAGACTTTTGATATCATGTCCCAATGCTCTTGAGGGTAGAGTATACTGTGGAAAAACTTGGTGCGGGCAGTGGAAAAGAAGAAGACCCATAGGAAGCTGGCTTGTATCTGAGGGACTGTTCTATTTTCATAGCTTAGTTCAGTTCATTTTGGTTACACTTTTAGTCTAACAAAAAAGCAAAGTTTTTTTTTTTTTAATCTGAAAAGTCAATCATTTTCAGAATTTGAAGACAAAGAACACAGTGTGCCAATACAACTATTAAAGAAATACTATCAGAGGTCATTGTTCTAGACTGAATTCTGGCTTTAGGCCCTCCAAAAGCAGGCCAAAGCAAAATAGAACCACTCATGTAAAGCATAACATCAATAAGCTAAAACTTTAAGACAGAAGATGGATCCCAAAGCTGACCAGGTTTTCCCTAAAACCTACAGACTTCAGTTTCTTTCTTTTTTTTTTTTTTTTTTGTTGGAATCAAGGATTGAACTCAGGCCCTTGCACTTGCCAGGGAAGTGCTTAATCCATTGAGCCATCTCCCCAGCCCCTAGACTCCAGTTTCTGAGTCAGTGAAATAAGGAAATTGCTACTATAAACTCCCCTCCCCCCCAAAAAAAAGTTGAAGTAACTTAGTCAACTTTCTATTACTGAGGGAAAAGGTGAGATGATGAACTTAGGAAGAGTAAAATTTTGGTTCATGGGTTCAGAAATTTCTGTCCATAATCAATTGGCTCCTGGGGTGGTTAGGAAGGATGTTAACTTGCTTGGCTTTGGGATCACTCTAGGTGAGCAGTGAAACACACTTCTGGGTATGTCTGGGTAGGTCATGGAGCTATGTCTTCAGATACTGTGTATAGTCTCTTACCCCTGCCCACCTGGCAGTGTTTCCCAGCTCTATTCCCTAACCAATCACCTTTTCTCTACTCCATCTTTCTGCCATGATGTTTTTACCTTCAAGTCAGACAACGACAGACTAGATACCTAGAAACTGTGAGCCAAATTAAACTTTTAAGTTTAATTTAACCTTCCTTAAGTTTTGCACAGGGCACATTGTGTCCAGCAACACAAAAGCTGATGCTGTTGGTCAGGCAGCACATCATGGCAGGGCATGTGGTGGCTCCACCTGAATGCCACCATGACCAGGAAGCAAAGAAAGGGTGACACCAGGTGCCACAGCCTCCTTCAAGGTCATGCCCAATGACATAAAGACCTCCCGCTAGGCTCCACCTCTTAAAGGCTCCACCTTCTCCTGTAGCACTGTGGTTCTTAACATGTGGGCCCTTGTAGAACACTTATCCAAATCACAGCATTAGTCCATTATTATTATTATTATTGTTCCCTTTCCTTGCTCTCATCTTACAAACCCAGTGTTCTGCTATTTTATGAGTGGAGGTATTTATTCCATTTTGTAGAATGGAAGTTGCCTCAATGCCATATTGCAGATAAAAGGTAATTCTGTTTAGAGTAAATGGGTTGTAATTTTATCTTTTGCTCTCAATGAGTCTTTTCTAAACTCCTGTGAAATAAACTGAATTTATAGCAGAAATCATCAAAAACTTATTTATTATATCCTAGACCAGAATGGCCTTCATGGTTTTGTTAATGATTTCCTTGATTTAATTCCCTTTGCTGGATGGAGTGGTCACTTCTTTGAACATGTTATGTAACATGAGACCATCTTAGCAGACTGGAGTGGGGGGGTCCCATCCCCCCGGCCTTGGAGAAGTGAGCTGCCCTGTTATCAGGACCACATGACTGAGGATGCAGGCAGCTCCAGGAGCACAAAATGGCCCAGTTCACATCCAAGGAGAAAACAGGGGCTCCACTCCCATAGCTGCAAAACAAGCGAGCAAACCATTGAATTCAATGTCAACTTGAAAAAGCTTCCAAAAAAAATGCACCCCTGGCTAATGTCTTGTTGGCATGTATTTCTGATGGGGCATATTATACAAAGTTGGTTTTGTTCATAAATATTGCCACATCGTCATTCCCATTGTGATCACTGTCAGCTTGATTGGTTTGAGATATGCCTAGGGTATTAGTGAAGTGCGGCTTCTGGGTGTGTCTTGTGGGTACGTTATGGGTGTAATTTACGGACTGGGTCTAGTGCTTAGCCCAATCCTCTCTGCTCTCTCTCTGTTTCTGTCTGTCTCTGTCTCCTTCCCTCTCTCCCTCTCCTTCCTGTTGCCATGAGTTAAGAACCTTTCCTCTGTCAGACCCTTTTCACCACTAATTTCTGTCATGGCATCAGTGGATCATGACAGACCGCTGACCCTGACTGGCACAGCCACCACAGCGAGTCTGTGTTGGATCCTGTCTGCTCTTTTTTTTTTTTTTTTTTTTTCCGGAACTGGGGATTGAACTCAGGCCCTTGTGCTTGCCTGGGAAGCGCTTATTCCACTGAGCCATCTCCCCGGCCCCGATACTGTCTGCTCTTACCAGCACTTGATGTAATCCTGTCTCTGTTCACCAAAGAATTTGATCGTCTTTTCTTGTCTTTGTAGGACACTTCTCTTTCCTTTTTAGTGAAATATCTTATATTTTTCCTTATTTCTCCTTGGCTTATTTGCCCTTGAAAAAGTCGGTTAATACATATTATTTTTAAAATCCTGAACATGAACCATTTTCCTATTATAGATAATAAGAATACAAATTTCAAGTATTTGCATGTCAAAATCTGCAGCACATGCTGTTTTCTCACATATATATTTTTCTTATCAGGCACAGGCTTTTAATTGTCAGTGTGTAGTCAAATTTGTGAATTTATGTATTTTGATTTGAGGGCTTTATAAGGCTTTCATTACTTCAAGAGTATAAAGAAATACTCTCCTTATTTTTTCAAAATATTTTTATAGCTTTGTTCCTGTGTTTTTACTTTTATTCCATCTGGAATTGGTTTGTGGGCCATCTACTCCTCCACTTGCCCCCGTGGGGTCCAGTCTCACTCTTCACTGAGTACTCCCTTGAGCTGGGTCACCAGAAATTTCTGTGTCACTGAATCTGAGAGAGAGTTCTGCAGCTTCATTCTGCTTGACTTCTCAGCACAATCTGTCAGAGTTGGGACAACTTTAAGAAAAAAAAAAGTTGTTATTCTCTTGGCCTGGGGGACAGTAGACTTTTCTCTCCATCTCATCAGCTTTCTCAGCCTCCCTATATCAGATCATTTCTCTTCCTCTTCTTCACATTTTGGCATTTCTTCAGGTTTGGTTCTGGTCCATCTTCTCTGTCTCTCTGCCCCCAAGCTTTCTGTACTCTTGCCAATGATTCCTTAATTATACCTCTACTGTGGTGTCTTCAGTTCTCTGTGTTCCCATCTGCACCTCTCACATCTCTGTTTGGACATTCTGCTTAATGTGCTCTGCCCTGAACCTCTTGATTTGCACCCCCTATTCTAAACCTCTATGCTTCAACACTTTCTGTTCCTTTGGTGTAGACTGGACATCGCCAGGCATCACCCTTTGTTTCCCTTCCTCCATCCTGTATTCAGCCCTTCTGATACTGCCAACTTTATCTATGGAATGTGTCTTGATGGATCTGCCAGCCTTTATCTCCACAACCACCTCCTCATCCTGAGGCTACCATCCCTCCCCCACTTCTCCACACCCACCCCACCCCCCTACTCCTGGTCTCCTGTCCCACAGCAGCCATCTCCTCTTTTTTTTTTTTTTTTTTGTCTTTTTTGAGACAGGGTCTCACTGTGCAGTTCAGGCTGGCCTTAAGCTCACTTTGTAGCTCAGGCTGGTCTCGAACTCACAACAATCCTCCTGCCCCAGCCTCCCTAGTGCTGGGATTACAGGCACGCGCCACCACGCCCGGCTCCCATCTCCTCTTAAAAGAAAGCACAAGGGCCTTGCTTTATACACCTTGGGGGCTTCCCCCTGCGGGTCTTGCAACAATCCAAAGTTCTTGCAGAGTCTTAAGACTTAGTGTGGCCTGGACCCTGCCCCCACCCTCAGGTCTGGCCACCTTCCCTTTTGCCTGGGGCTCCTGGGTCTTGCTTCAGATCCTTCCTTCCTTCCTTCCTTCCTTCCTTCCTTCCTTCCTTCCTTCCTTCCTTCCTTCCTTCCTTCCTTCCTTCCTTCCTTCGTTCCTTCTTTCCTCCCTCCCTCCCTCCTTTCCTCCCTCCCTCCCTCTCTCTCTCTTTTTCTCCGTTTTCTTTCCTTCTG
>PVKA01045528.1:0-15489 GCA_004027165.1 Ctenomys sociabilis | reverse complement strand
GTGCTCTCTGCACTTGTTCTGGGTGAGCATTGTTTTTCCACCCAATGTTTGTGGAATTCATTCTTTATTTCAGATACAATGTATTCAAATATTTCTTTTTTAATTGGGGAATTACTTCTTGTTTTATTTCCTCTATAGCTTTCTGCTATTGTTCCTTTGCTGCTGTATCTGTTAGTTCATTCATTGCAGCTGAGCTAGTGTCTTCTGCCCTTCTTGATGGACTTGAGTTGTGGGATTGCATTTTTCTCCTTCTCTTTGCCATTTTGTATATCACTGACCTTTGACCTTTGGTGTAGAGCTTTGGTGCCACTATTACCTTAGCTTGTTATGAGATTCAGGTGCCAATCTATTAAGTTTGAGATTTTCCAGATATGCCTATCCTGGATCTAGCTGTTGTGTTCAGTTCCTTTTTTTGCTGAAGCTCCTTTACTTCCCATCTGTTGGTTCCCGGGGTCAGCCCTCCTGTGTCAGGCAGGTCATTCCTCAGCTGGGCAGGCCTGGGCTTTGGTGGGTCTTCTGGGCTCACAAAAGGATTGGGGATGATCTTATTCACTGAGTAGGCTGTACTATGTTGGCCTGTCTGTGCTGGGTTTGTGTCTACAGGCCGTAACCCGAGAATGCTTGGAAATGTCCCTCTGGTGCAGTGGGCCTGGAGCCCTCACTCACAGGCCAGGCTGTGCTGGGTTTCGGTCCATTGCGTGGAACAGAGGATTGCTGAGAAATGTCCCTCCGGCGTGGCAGGCTTGGAGTTCTCTCTGTATGCCGACCTGCACTGTATCTTGGGCTGTGGCGTGGGAATGGTAATCACCTGGAAATGTTTCTCTGGCATGATATTCCTGGAGCTCTCACCGGGCCATGGGGGCTGGGGGTGGCAGGGAATTCCTGGGAAATATCTCTCAGGCACTTCGGGCCTGGAGCTCTACACTCAGTGAAATTTGCTGCCCAGAGAGTTGGGGAAATTCCCACTTGCTCAGCGGGCTTTAAGGCAGGGGATCCGGGCAGGTGCTGGTGAGTGGGTCCTGAGGTTTCAGGCCAGTCACTGACCTGAAGGGCTTAGGGGCAGGGATTGGATAGCACGTGTGGGAAGAAGCCAATGGCTCTCCCTCTGACTCACCACACTCTCACTGATCTGGGAAGCCTGGTGAGTCGTGCAAATTCCCACTCATTGGGAGAGCTTGGGGCGGGATCCAGGAGGCCGCTGGAGTCAGCCACTGTCTCAGGCCGTGGGTCGCGCTTTCTCGGGAGGTCTCTGGGACTGGGCGGCCACGGGTGGGATCCGGAGGATGGCGGAGTTGGCTGCGCAGTCTCTGGCCGGTCTCTCAGGCTGGGCAGGAGCGGGCGGGATGGAGGAGGATCATTACTGTAATTTTTGCTGAAGATATTCATCTTTTTATTTTGCATCTCCAGCATATTTTATTACTGTTGGGTATTTTGTCTTTTTTAATTAATTTTATTGAGAAGGAAACAGCAATGAGATAGTTTCAAAACATGTTAGTAGGACAGTTACAATACATATATTGCAGAGAGCAAATTGGGAAATTGTGTCTTATTTCTTAATGAATACTTATCATTTACTTTCTTTTTGGGCTAGGTTGTCTATATTATATTACCATTCTCACTTTCTCACTTCTTATTTTTCCTCCCACTCATACCCTCCCTGTCCTCATTCCCTGGTCTCCAACTGCCATTCTCAGGCTCATACCCAACCCAGACCAAAAGTAGGAGACAATAGCGTACAACAAATTGGAAATCACACACCTGAAATCTCTTTAAATTATCAGAAGTAAAAAAAAAAACAACTACAGAACGTTTATAGAGAAAATAAGATCAGAAATAATTTTGGAAGTAAAAATTGAGATGAGTTCTAGACAAATAACTGTGTATTAGAGTGCATGCAAGCAGGCCTGGGTCTGGGGGTTCGGTCCCCTGGGCTTCCTTGTGTGCCACGTCCCCCAGGTGCACTGAAATGGCAATTGAGACAGAGTGGTGGCACATGCCTATAATCTCAGCTCTTGGGAGGCTGCAAACAAGAGGATCACTATGAGTCTGATCTAGTAGTAGAACTTTCCCTAAAATACAAAAAAAGAGAAAGAAATGTTAACAATGAATGTAGTACTAAGTGTTTGTAAAGAAGACTCTGATAAAAAAAATAGAGAATAAAGAAGTAATGGAATCCTTGAATGAGCAACTTAGAAAAGAAATAGAATGCATGAAGCATATTCAAAGCACTATACAGGATATTAATATTCATGTTTAATATATTTTTATTAATTTTAATGAGAAATAAATAGTAATGAGAGTTTCAAAACAGGTTACTAGGACAGTTATAATAATTAATAGATTGCATATAGTCTTCATAGTAGTTATTCAGAGTATAAGATGCAGATATGATATGTTGTCTAAACAATATTAGTAAAAATCTTTCTTCTCATAAAAAGAAAGTAGCTATATATCAATCCTATTTTGTATATAGAGATATATGTGTGTGTGTGTTTGTGTGCGTGTGTATTTTGTACTTCAAAATGCTCCTTCATTTATATCCTTTTTTATTTAGCTTTGTCAGGGGGTGTTCCAGTGCCATTCAAATATTGTAGGTTCATACATTCAGCAAAATAACACTGTATAGTCCAACAGTCCATAATAGTAGTGGATTATTATTATCAGAGCTGGCAATGTCACAATTTGTTGACTTGAGCTTTTTACAACTAAGCGTATTACTATGGCATTACTTCTAATACCTTGTGGTTATACCTTTACTCCAGATGGTAGAGACTAAAGTAAAGCAAGACGTATTTAACAAAAAATATACAGGAAATTAGAACCTCAATTACAAGGTGGCAAAACTTTTCAAATGAAAGTGAAAATAGACTTTCAGACCTTGAAGACACCTTGCAGCTAGTGAAAAGGTAAGAAAAGATCTCATAAAAACAACTAGGATGCAAGAAAAAATAATTCAATATCTGCAAGACAATGCAAAGATTAGCAACGTAAGACTAACTGACATCAATGAGAAAGAAGTCAAAAAAATTATATAAAAAGAATATGGATAGAAGTTACAGCAGAAAAATTGCCAAATATGGAGAAACATTATGATTTTGAGGTAAACAAAGTACATAGAACTCCAAAAAACATCCATCCAACTAAAGCTATACCCAGATCCATAATAATCAATACTCCAGAAATTCAACACAGGAATAATACACTAAAAGCTACCAGAGAAAAGAAACAGATCACATTTAAAGGAAAACCAATCAGAATAATGTCAGATTACTATTCACAAACCATCAAGTAAAGAAAAGCATAGAGCAAAGTACCATAAGTCTTACAAGAAAACAAATGCCAACCCAGACTGATATACCATACAAAACTCTCCTTCAAGTATAATGGAGAAGTGAAATACTTCCATGAAAAAGAAGAACTAAAGAATTTCATCCATGGCCAGAGACCCAGTGCAGCTTGGCCTGCTCCAGGCCCGCCATGCCACAGAGATATTTCCCAGAGATCCCTGGTCCCACCCTGCAGACCCAGACCCAGACCCAGAGAAGCTCGGACTGTGAGTGAGAGTTCCAGACCTGCCATGCCACAGGGACCTTTCCCAGCCTTCTCCAGTTCCAGCCCCCGGCCCCGGCCCCAGCACAGCTTGGCTAACCCAGCTCAGCCTACCTGGTGAATAAGAACATCCACTATCCTTTTGGAGCCCAGTGGACCCACAAAAACCCAGGCCCGCCCATCTAGACAGTGACCTGCCTGAGACAGAGCACCGAATCAAGCCACTTTCTGGATCCTCACCTCAAAGTCAGCCAAGATAGTGGGAATTTTCACTACATACTCTGCATCCCAGTTTGGTTTGTGCTCGCCTGACCAGGGAACCAACAGAGGGGAACCATAGGAGCTGCAACAAAAAAGAAATGAAGACAACATCTAGATCCAGGCCAGGCATAACGGGATAATCTCAAACTTAATATACTGGCACCCAAATCCCATTACCCGCTGAGGTTATACCTGCACCAAAGTTCTACACCAAAGGTCAGAGGTCAGTGCTATAAAAACGACAAAGACAAGGAGAAAAATGCAATCTTAGGCCTCCAGCCCACCAGTAAGTACAGAGGACACTAGTTCAGATGAAATGAATGAATTAACAGAGATGGAAGCAAAGGAACAACAGAACTAAGATGAGAATGAATTCCTGAAATAAAAAAGAAATATCTGAATACATAGCATCTGAAATAAAGAATCAAATCGAGAAACATCTGGGGGAAAACCAAATCTCACCCAGAACAAGTGCAGAGAGCACTATTCCAGCTGATATATATGAATTAACAGCTTCTGAAGTGAAGAAACAACAGCAGAAAAGTCATGAGGAATGCAAAGCAGAAATAATTTCTGAAATCAAAAAACAGTTCCTTGAAAAAAAAGGAATTCTTTGAAATCATAGTATCTGAATTACAGAAACAAGTACAGAAATATACAGAGGAAACCCAGCTGGGAAAAACCTCTGCAGAAAAAGAATTAATAGAAACCTATAAAGAAGACATGGATAAAAAATTAGAGGAGATTAGAAATATGACAGATTCCTTGAATGAGCAATACAGAAGAGAAATAGATCACATGAAACAGAGTCAAATATATACAGAAGAACTAAAGATAACAATCATGAGTCTACAAAACCCTTTGAGCAAAAGCGAAGACAGTTTCAGATCTTGAAGACCCTGATGCAGCTAGTGAAAAGGTGAGAAACCATCTCTTAAAAACAATGAGAAGGGGAAGATGGCCCAGTGGAATAAGCACTTCCCTGGCAAGCAGAAGGGTCTGAGTTCAATCCATCCCCGGTTCTGAAAAAAACAAAAAACAAACAACAACAACAACAACAAAAAAAAACACGAGAATGCAGGAAAAAATAATCCATCAGCTGCAAGATGATGCCAGCATGAAAAATGTGAGATTAATTGGTATCAATGAGAAAGGAGTCAATACAAATGGCAAAAAAAGAATTTTGGGAGAAGTAATTACAGAAAACTTCCCAACTATGAGGAAGTAATCCACCATTCAGGTAACCGAAGCATACAGAACACCAAATAAGTTCAACACAGGTGAAATCACACTGAGCCATGTAATAGTCAACCCAGAAATTCAACACAAAAATAATATACTGAAAGCTGCTAAAGAAAAGAAGCAGATCACATTCAAAGGAAAACCCATCAGAATTACAGTGAACTTCTCTTCTCAAACCATGAAGGTAAGGAGAGCATGGAGTAGAGTTCTTCAAGTCCTGTACATAAACAAATTCCAGCCCAGGCTATTATACCCTGCAAAACTCTCTTTCAAGTTTGATGGAGCAGTGAAATACTTCCACAACAAAGAACAACTAAAGATTTCCATGATGACAAAGCCATCCCTACACAGGCTGCTGAAAGATGTTCTAGAGAGAGACCGCAATGACCAGAACTCCATGAATGAGAAAAGAAAGAACCCACAAAACACAGGGTACAAGGAATAAAGAACACCAACTAAATATGACAAACATAACTCAATACATTTCAATTATAACAATTAATGTAAATAGACTCAATTCACCAATTCAGAGAACTAGACTGGCACAGTGGGTTAGGAAACAAAATCCATCAATATCCTGTATACAATAAACACACTTAACTCAAAAGGACATTCATAGGCTTAAAGTCAAAGAATGGAAAACAATACTACATGCACCAGCACCTCAGAAAAAAGCAGGAGTAGCAATTCTGTTATCAGACAGTCTCAACTTCAAACCAAGAATGTTCGAATGACACAAAGAAGGCCACTATATATTGGTCAGGGGAAAAATTCAAGAGCAAGTAGTAACGCTCAGGAGTACCCAACTATGAAAGACAAATCTTAAGGGACATGAAAAACTTAATGTCTAAGAACACAATCTTAACAGGAGACCTTAACACCTCCTTATCTCAAAAAGATAGATCAACTAGACCAAAAATTAGCAAGGAATTAGCAGATCTGAAACAGAGCTTGGACAAAATGGACCTGGTGGATATATACACAGTGTTCCACTCAAGCACAGAAGAATACGTATAATTTTTCAGCTGCACACCAGTCATTTCCAAAATAGACCACATACTAGTTCAGGGGTCATGCCTAAGTATATGCAAGAAAATAGAAATTATCCCATGCATACTATCTGACCACAATGCAATGAAACTGGAACTATATGACAAAAGAAACCAGAAAAACCCGCTAAATTCATGGAAAGTAAACCACACCCTACTCAGCAATCAATGGGTCACAGAAGCAACTAAACAAGAAATTCAACAATATCTATAATTCAATGAAAATTCAAGCACAATTTACCAGAATTTATGGGATGCGATAAAAGCAGTTCTTAGAGGGAAAAATCATAGATATGATCACATACAGTAGGAAAACAGAAAGGAAACATATAAACACCCAATTGTTGCACCTTGAACATCTAGAAAAAGAAGAGTAAATGAAACCCAGAGTGCAGAGACTGGAAGAAATCATAAAGATTAGACTAGAAATTAATTCAATTCAGATAAAGAAAGCAGTTCAAAAAATCCACAAATCAAAAAGGTGGTTTTTTGAAAGTATAAATAAAGTAGATAAGACGCTAGCCACCCTCATCAAAAAGAGGAAAGAAAAAATTCAACAGCGTACAATAAGGAATGAAAAGTGTGAAATCATCAGACCCAGCGGAAATTCAGAAGATTATCAATAGTTACTTCGAGAATCTTTATGCTCACACATTAGAAGACACAAAAGAAATGGAGAGATTCCTCGAAAGGTATAAATTACCAAAACTGAATGAAGAAGATATTACAACTTTCGATAAGCCAGTAACACCCAACTAAATACAAAACATAATAAATCCCTACAAACAAAGAAAACTCCAGGTCTTCATGGAGTCACAGCTCAAATCCATAAGAGATTTAGAGAAGATATAATCCCTAAACTCCTCAAACTCTTCAGTGAAATTGAAAAGGAAATTCATTTTGGGAGGCAAGTGTATACTGATTCAAAAGCCATGGAAAGAGACAACCAAAAAGGAGAACTACAGGCCAATCTGCCTCATGAACAGATGCACAAATACTCAGTAAAATCCTAGCAAATAGAATATAGCAAATCATCAAGAAGATCATACACGATGCCGAGGTGGGTTTCATCCCAAGGAAGGCTCAATATTCGAAAATCTATAAATGTAATACACTACATTAATAGACTGAAATCTAAACACGACATGATCATCTCAGTTGATGCAGACAAAGCTTTTGACAAAGTCCAACACTCATTCATGTTCAAAGTCCGACAGAAAATTGGAATAGATGGACTGTACCTTAACTTGATAAAAGCCATCTATGACAACCCAAATGTTAATATAATGCTAAATGGGGAAAAACTGAAATCTTTTACTCTTAAATCAGGTACAAGACAAGGATATGCTCCATCACCCGTTCTATTCAATATAGTTTTGGGATCTTTAGCAACAGCCATTAGAAAAGTGGGAGAAATAATAGAATAAGAATAGGTAAAGAAGAAGTTGTTATCAGTATTTCCTGAAGACATGATACATTACTTGCAAGACTCCAAAAATTCCACCAAGAAATTACTAGAAGTGATACAGAAATTCAGTAGCATAGATAGATATAAAGTCAATACTCAAAAGTCAATAGCATTCGTCTACACAGATAACAAGCAGACTGAAAGGGAAACAATAGAAACAATACATTTTACAATAGCACTGTGGAAAATGAAATATTTTGAAATTCACCTAACCAAGGAAGCCAAATATCTTTTCACAGAAAATTACAACACTCTAAGAAAAGAGATTATAGAGGATTTCAGAAAATGGAAAGATATTCCATTCTCCTGGATAAGAAGAACCAACATCCTGAAGATGACCATACTCCCAAAATTGCTGTACAGCTTTAATGCAGTTCCTATCTAACTGCCAATAACATACCTCACGGACCTAGAGAAATCGTTCCTAAAATTTATTTGGTACCACAAACAATGTATAATACCAAAGGCAATCTTGGTCAATAAAGACAAGGCAAGAGGCGTCACAATTCCTGATTTGAAATTATATTACAAAGTTACTGTGATAAAAGCAACATGGTATTGTCAATGATATGCACATGAGGATAAATGGAATAGATTAGAAGACACAGAGGCATCTATTAACACACTCAGCCATCTGATCTTTGACAAAGCAGCCAAACAAGCTTACTGAAAGCAAGGTCGCCTCTTTACCAAATGGTTCTGAATTCTTGGCTTTCTGCATGCCGAAAACTAATACTTGTCCCAGCTCTATCACCATGCACTAAACTAAAGGCAAAGTGGATTAAAGATCTAAGCATTAAAACAGAAATAATCTCCTGGAAGAGAAAGTAGAAGGAACTCTTGAAGACATAGGGGTAGTTAAATATTTCATGAACAAACATATATTTGCATGGGAAACACTTGAAAGAATCAACAACTGGGATCAACACTTCTTGAGGAGTTTCTGCACATCAAAGAAATTGTCAACAAAGTGACAAGACAACCCACAAATTTTGAAAAAATCCTAACTAATAAGCAATCAGACAGAGGACTACTGTCTAGAATATATAAAAAACTAAGATATAACAGGGCCCTCAAATTTAAAGACCCAATTCAGAAATGGGCATCTGAGATGAATACACACTTCTCAGAGGATGAAATTAAAGAAGCGAATATATATATGAAAAAATGCTCCACATCGCTTGTCATCCATGAAATGCAAATAAAATCAACACTGATACCATCTCACTCCAGAAAGAATGGCTATCATAAGGAAATCTACCAACAACAAATGTTGGAGAGGCTTTGGGGAAAAGGGAACACCTCCACTGCTGGTGAGAATGTAGACTGGTACAACCATTGTGGAGGTCAGTGTGGAGACTCCTCAAAAGAGTAGGACTAGAAATCCCATTCAAGCCAGCTATCCCTCTACTGGGAATTTTCCCAGAGGAACAGAAATCATTGTATCATAGTGATATATGTGTATCTATGTTTATAGCAGCACAATGTTTGATAGCAAAATCTTGGAAACAACCAAGATGTCCATCACACGAGGAATGGTTGAAAAAGATGTGGTATTTCTATATAATGGAGTATTACTGTGCTATTAAGAATGATAAGTTTGAAGCATTTATACTGAAGTGGATGTCACTTGAACATATACTCATAAGTGAAATAAACCAGACACACATATGTAAATATCATATTGTCTCCCTAGTATAAGAAGTGAAAAACATTTTGAAAACATTAGCTGATGAATTTTTTTTTTTATTGGCAGAACTGGGGATTGAACTCAAACCCTTGCACTTGCCAGGGAAGTGCTTATTTTACTGAGCCATCTCCCTGGCCCCTTCAGCTTGATTTATTTTGTTTGTTTTTAGCTGATGAATGCTATTTCTAATTTTAAAACCCTACTTCTTAAAAAATTTTCAAATGATTTCATTTTTTGCCCAGCATGTGCATGAAAATATGATTTTGATCAGTAAATAATGGAGTACATTTTATATACAACATCCACTGCTACAGCACATGTCAGTGGAGCATATACACAAACACTAGGATCGCTGCCCACCTATTTGCCAGCAATTAAAATAAGTTACTAAGTACCAATCGGGGAAACCAAATATTTTTAATTACTAATCTTATAAAATATAATCATAAACATAGTAATAATCCATATTGCTGAATTAAGATTAAAATGTTATTTTCTTTTAATGTCATAGTTCAAAGAAAGTTCTTTCACTTGAGGATTTGCTACATGGCTACAGTTTCATTAGATCAGTGCCAAGACAGATTTTTCAGATATACTAACTCAGGGCCAGGAAAATAATTCTGTAGCACAAGCACCTGCCTGACACATTTGTAGTCCTGAGTTTCATTCCTGGCACTAACAAAATCACCTCTCTCAGATCCAATCACTTCATTCAATAACTCTATTATGCGAATTGAACAGACAAAATTCAACAAAGAGCCAGCCATTCCTCTGTCATAATTACTTTATTCAATATATCCAGATTTCATATGTTCCTGATTCTATGTTAGCAAATATAAAAATAAAAATTATAGAGATTGAAGTGATTTTTGCAGATTCCTTGCTATGTAAAATTGTGCAGCTTTATGTTGTTTGATAATCTGGCAGGAAACATGAGTGTCAACAAAAGTAACAGCGATCAAAGAAAACTGAATAAGCATGATTACTGCCAGCTCTTACAGAACAAAAGGAAGTTTTGGTGTGTTGTAGTTCCTGTTTCACAACCTCAGGATATTTATTGCTAATCATTTGGTATTAAATAAATAAAACTGAGAATCCATGTCCAAAGTGATTTGACTGTGATTTTACAAAGTGAAGACAGTTTGAAGACAGAGGATTAGATATAGCAATGAAGCAAATACAGTACTGAAGTTCTACGGTCTGAATTTGAAACATGTGTTAGTGACTTGCAATGGTAAGAGAGAAAAGAAGAGAACACAAGAGAGAGCTTAGGTCACAGAGATAAAAGTGTTTACATGAAGATGAATGAACAATTGTCTGGAAACCCAAGTATGAAAAATACACCTTCACAAGACAGCCACAGATTTCTGTTGTATTCTCACTATATAAAATCCAATTTAATGCCATTCTCAATGAAAGAAAATAAATCAAACGGTTATTATTTACATCTCCTGTCTGACATCTACTGCTACGATAATAAGAGTGACCATAAAATTTATAATCGAAACTCTGGAACTTTAGACACTAAAACAGGATGATATTAAAATTACAGCAAGACAACAGATGCACACTGGAACTTTGCATATCAAAAAGAATCATAGTTACATATAAGCAACTAGCTTTTCTTCACATGTACAATGTGGAGGATATCCATTTTAAGATAATCATAGAATGCTTAAATGCAAAATGAGTGCCAAATTGGAGTAATTTTGTTCTGTCTTTCTACAGATTTTAAATAAGTGAAAATAAGTAACATTCCCCATTCTCCCTTTGCAGCACCAGAATAATAATTACAGAACTGTGCACTCAGTCAGAATCCAGTCAGTGTACTTTGTCATGTCATCGCAACAATTTTATTTGTGTCAGGCTGCAGTTAACTCTCAGGCTTCCAGTGATTTGAAAATAAAATATATTCCTACTATTGACAGAGAAATAGGGGTGAGAAATATCACCAATTAGCAAACTCGAGAAAAAAGTGTTATGTAACCAAGGATTTTGAAAATGAAATACAGGTTTGTATAGTGTCTTGGGTTCTGGAATGCAGCCAGTTCTTTTTCATTCAATCTCAGGAAGAACTATTTTGTCCTGTAGGCAGAAAAATTGGTTGCCTCAGACAGATGGAAGCACATCACATGTGACTCAGTCTTCCATTTTACCATTTTCTGGTGTTACTTAACCTGAATGCAAGGAGTCAAGGATAAAGCTTAAGGTTTCTCTCTTGAGAGATAAAGAGATTTGAAAAGGCAATATTAGGGTTAAAACTTGTCACTGATCTGATCTGTATACTTGGTATTTCAATCACCTAGATGACTTTAACACTTTTCTTGAGAAACAGAAGTGTAGGCATATTTTTCATCTTTCCTTTGGTAAACATGTGAGAATTAATTTAATGGTTGAATTACTTCACTTTCCTTAGCGACTGTTTCTCATTCTCTTCTAAAATGGTCTTTCTTCATCCATGGCTGATCTCTTATCCAAAGCTGCTTCAGAATGCCTTGACAGCTTACATCACTTGGTAGACTAATTCTGGCTTCACTCCCGCACTATGGTTCTTTCACTGTTTTCAAAATTCTTCTATTTTCTTTTTAATAGCGACTATAAGATTTTGAAGCATATATTGTGTATCTTAAGACACTGTTTATTTTAGAAAAACCACAGGCATTGGAGACAGAATTAGAAGAGGCCTTTATTTTCTTTATAAACAATTTGAATCCTTTCTACAATATTTTTCTTTCAAATTTTCCATAAATGTTTTCCATTATGAGTGTTACCGTTTGTGTCTAGGTGTCACCCCCAAAGCCTTCTGAAGTCATGGGAAGCTTCTGAAGTTTGTGGTTCCTCATTGGGGGTGTGGATGCTGTGCCTGCCCTAAGGCAGGTGATTTGCATTACAATGTAAGGTGGGAAGAGAAGTTAGCTGCTTGAGCTGCTGCTGCTTCTTTCTTGTGCTCTTGCTCTTTGCTGCCCCCAAGAAAAGATTGCCCTCTGCTACGTGACTTTCTGCCCTGGAGCCCGCTGAATATGGACTGAAACCTCCAGAAACTGTGAGCTAAATAATCCTTTCTTTCCTTCATTTTGGGTGCTGGGTATTTGTCACCACAACGAGAGAAGAGTAACTAAAACAATGTGATAACTTTTAGCAAAAGCTAAATTACCAAAAGCTTGATCCTATTTGATCTTCACCCAGATTAGATTTAAATTTTTGTAATACTGTAAATCAGCAGGCTTCATGAGTTGTACTACTTTCCTGAAGATTAGAGGAACTGGGATTGAAAACTTTTGTCAGAGTCCCAAATCTTATTAAACTATTGTTCTATGTTCCACATCTTCCAATTAAAAAAATGCGTGTTTTCTGAGCAATTGCTGGAAAACCAAAAAGAATAATAATTCTTTTTTTTCTTAAAATGTCTGCAATTATTTTTGGAATAAAAAATGATGGCATAATTGAGGTACTTGTTTGACAAATATTTTAGATTGACTAAATCGGTGGTCCAATTTTGTATATCTCCTTAATTAATATCATTTAACAGTGCCTTTTAATATTGACTCTGGCTTTGACCATGAAACTTTCTTTGGCCAATGAAGCGTTAGAAAATTGGATAATCTCAGATGCTTGAAAAAATACCTGGAGATAACACTTTTCTTGTTTATCTATATTTGTTGTGAGAAATGCCAGGCTAACTTGCTCAAAAAGGTGAGATATATGACTCTGTGATGGACATGACCCAGATGACTGCCAGTCAACCAGCAAATGCATGTGTGAACCCAACAGAAACCAGGGGCAGGCCAAGATAGATCCATTCTAGACAATTACTCCATAGGCTTGTGAATGAAACAAAGTTCTAGTGCTTTCCAAATCCTCAAATAGAGGTTATTTTATTATGCAGCCTCATTGGAGTAGATAAATATTATAGAAATTTGTTTTTGTCATCTATGTATGCTGTAGGAAAATCCTGAAATAAAGTATTAATGGCTATGGGAAAGACAATGGTAATGGGAATATAGTGTAGAAACAATGGCAACTGGGAAAATGCAGAAAACTTTGTAGTATCAGCCAGGATATGTGGCAAACAATGTTATCTAGTGGTTATCAAACAGTAACAGTAACAGATGAGGTAACTCGCAACACAGAAACTACATAAAATTATCATATATGCTTCAGTAATGAAATTATACTTACAGAATATTGAAAATGCTAATAGCTAAAGATAAGGTATAGCCACAAGCAGATAAACTAAATAAATATTTACACAATTCCTGTTATTTGCCCTACACCTTGATTCAATTACAACAATAACAACAGCAACAAAAATTTTCTCCTGTTTAATCTCTCAGGCTGGTGAAATATCAAATCCATTAAGTGGCTAGGAGCATGCCTTTGAACTAAAACCTAAACACTTTTGTAAGAATATTTAATTAGATCTCTGAAATTATTATTGATGTTTTATATATACCCTCTTCATTAAAAGAAAGAATTTTAGGAATTCTAAAACATCACTTATAACAGTCTGACAAGCTTCCAAAACAGTAAGAAAAATCTAGAGGAACAGTAAGTAGCATCTCAGAGAGAATTATGGCTCTGAATTTTGTCCAGTAGAGCAGTATTTTAATATACAGGAAACTCAAAATATTTCAAGGCCATTGTACAGGAGAAGTTTGTACCAATTTGAATTTAAGAGAACGAAATGATAACAATCAAAACAGGACTGAACCCTCAATATTCTTGAACTAAGCTAACAATTTGTTGAAGAATCACATTTGCAACTCCTGCTTCAGAATAAAGCTAACAGAACAGAAAACATTTAATACTTCAAAGAATAAAAGAGAGGGGTACAATGCGTAGGTGAGCCAATTCCAGAAGTCTAATTGAGTGTAATTTGGGGACATTACCCACTCAGTGTGTCTACATCTGCGCAGCAAGAACTGGTATTTGTAACTGTGGTGTTTCTCATTTTTCCCCCTTTCTGAACGAAGGTGTTTACACAATTATTTAGCTCCTATAATCAACATTTGATGTTGTGCACGTAGGTAGCCAATAAATTATTATTGCCCTTTCTTTATACCAAAATAATCCTTTCTAAACTGTGTGCAGTGACTCCTCTGAAATCCCAGTGTGGAAGCAAGATAATCTGAATTTGAATCTCAGCCTGAAAAATTCAGCAACTTTGTGATTAAACTGTCTTAAAATGAAATGTAGACAAAAAAAGGCTAGTCAGGTAGCTCAGCAGACCTGATTAGGCAGAGCCCAATGGTCAGGGTTTGATCCCTAGCATGCCGTACCAGCCCTGCCCCCATGGGCGCTTAGAGGGCCACTGACACTGGGCTTGGTGGTGCACACATAATTCTAGCATTTGAGAAGATGAAAACAAGAGGATCACTGGGTCTGATCTGTGTACTGAGAACGTGTACAGCCTGTAGACCCTGCACTAAATACATTAAAAAAGTGATGCAGCTCCATGCAAAGGCGTTGAGTTCAGTCTCCCTTACCCTTCATCCACATAGACACATTTATCTGTGGAGCCTTAGATATTAGTATCTGATCAAAGTTCATGAAATCCTTTTGAGATGCTGAGTTGCAAGACTGCATATTTGGCATGTGTGAAGAACATGGAAAATTATGACAAAAGAAGAATATTATATGCAGATCATATTAGTGGAACTCTGTTTCAAGATTTCTTATATCATTACTCTTTGTAGACTCTGACCTCTCCCTTCTGACTTGCTTTAGCGAATAAGGTTGTAGAAAAATTTAAAAAGATACTTTAAAACAAGTGTTTCTGCTTCTTCCCACACTACTCTGTCTTCAACATGACAATAATTCTAGTTTAGACTGTTTATCAACTACCAAATACCAAAGGTGGGAGTGATTATGAATACAGAATAAATGCTAATACAAATTCTCCTAAATATAAATCAACTTATTATTTTAAAACCCCTGAATATTGTGATAATTTATTACCTAGCAATACTGTATCAAAAAATAATTTCTGAAACAAGTTAGAAATTTCCCAATAAGGGAGAGAAAGACAGACAGAGAGAGAGAGAGAGAGAGAGAGAGAGAGAGAGAGAGAGAGAGAGAGAGAGAGAGAGACAGACAGAAACAGAGACAGAGACAGTGACAGAGAGAGAGACAGAAAGAGAGAACAATCTGTGTTTTTTGATAGCTGAGTCCATAGCTTCCTTTCTGAGCCACTATATTTTCTGTGGGGACATTTCAACAATTTCTTGGTA
>PVKA01045527.1:0-15487 GCA_004027165.1 Ctenomys sociabilis | reverse complement strand
AAGCAAAAAAAAAAAAAAACAAAACAAAACACAAAAAAAAACCACATGGACCATGGTGGACATTCCATACCAAAACTATATCAGTGTCCAAAAAATTAATTGGATATATGGAAATGGAAATGATACTTAATACTCATTCAATTCTCTAAAACATGGCTTATTGTCCTTTAGGGAAAAAGTGGGAGCAGTTATCAACACATGCTTTCTTTTCTCAGATTCCTCACTCTGTATGCATTCAAAGTTGTGGTCCTGGCTTCCAGAAAACACCTCAAGAAGGAAAGGCTGCCTATTGTTTTGATTGTATACACTGCCCAGACAATGAGATTTCTAATGGGACAGGTAACTTTATGCTTTATGGAAAAATTCTTCAACTCTTACCATATTCTCCATTGTATCAGAACAACTGTAAAAGACTGAGAAAAAGACTGCAAGAACAAAATTCTTTTTTAATTAGTACATTAATTATAATAATTTCTATGTGAAATAACACATATCTTCAATTATATGTTAGACCCATTGTTCTAGATCCATTGAAGATATTATTTTGTTTAAAAAATATTTTTTGGGGGGCTGAGGATTTGGTTCAGTGGTAGAATGCTTGTCTAGTTCAGTCCTTGGCACCAAAACCAAAAAATAAACCTCCCCTAAAAAACAATTCAATAAATGAAGGACCATTTTGTAGTGAAAAAAATATATGTCTGTATATACAAAAGTTAGGATAGATATACAGCTACTTTGTCTTAGTTCAATGAGAAGAAAGATTTGTACAATAGTCTTTAGACAAGGTATCATGCCTACATCTTGTACTATGAATAACCACTAGGAAGACAATATGCAATGTATTAATTATTGTAACTGTCCTACTAACCTGTTTGGAAACTGTCTCATTGCTACTTCTTTCTCAATAAAATTAATTAAAAATAAAAAATTCAATCAAAAACATGTTTTCTTGCTTCCCCACAGGACTATGTCATATTCTTATCAAGAAACTTAATAGCTAATATTATCAAATTTGCATTTTTCTTCTTTAACCTACATTTACACAATATTAAAGGCATAGATACTACATATCCTTCCTTTCCCAATACCTAGGATTATTCTTGGCAGAGAGCAGACACTGGAGAATATAGGCATTATTTTATGCACAGCATGCTCGTGATGCAACACTTCTTCAATTGGTTGATTTTATTCCCTGCTTTCATTCACCTTCAACGGTAGAGAAGGCATCATACAACACATAAATTTATGGTAGTACCTTTCTGATGCAGTATAGAGGTAATAGGAAACCTTGGGGTGCAAGAGTTTAAAGACATAGATTAACTTTCACACTGCCTCAGATATTTGATCACAATGATTGAAAACTAGTATGAATTTATTTTCATTCATTATAGAGCCTTTAAGCAGGAAAAATTGAAGTGCTATAAAAAGCTTGTGAGAGCATGGGGCCACAGATAAAGGCAATATTCAACGTGGACTAATGGCAGCCTGTATTGCTCACTGGGTATGAATCACTGCATGAAGTGTCCAGGTGATCAGCCAGCTAACACAGAGTGAACCTCCTGCCTTCAGAAAGCTGGGCCCTTCCTGGGCCCTTCCTGGCCTACGAGGGTTCCTAAGGGATGACTCTGGCATGCATGGCGCTTGGCTTTTCTGCACTCAACTCTTTTGCTCTTGGGAACTTTGTGAAGTACAGAAACATTCCAGTAGTCAGAGAACTAGCCAGGCTCTTAGCTATATCCTGCTCATCTCCCTCACTTTCTGTTTTCTCTGCTCCTTACTTTTTATTGGCCACCCCAGCTTGGTCACTGCTTCCTCCAGCAGACCACATTCACAGTTGTGTTCACTGTGGCTGTTTCTACTGTTTTGGCTAAAACAATTACTGTAGTTCTGGCCTTCAAAGTCACTACTCCTGAAAGAACTAGGCACCTAACTGCCCTTGCCAACTGCATTGTGATACAACTGATTCTCTGTGGAGTCTGGCTTGGTATTTCTTCTCCTTTTGTCAACATGGATGCATACTCTGAAGATGGTCACATCATCATAGTATGTAACAAAGGATCAGTCACTGCTTTCTACTCTGTGCTAGGATATCTGTGCTTTTTGGCCATGACCAGTTTTACCATGGCTCTCCTGGCTGGGAACCTGCCTGACACATTCAACAAAGCCAAGTTCCCGACGTTCAGCGTGCTGCTGTTCTGTAGTGTCTGAGTCACCTTCCTCCCTGTGTACCACAGCACCAAGAGGAAGGCCATGGTAGCGGTGGAGACCTTCTCAATCTTAGCGTCCAGTGCTGGACTTTCAGGCTCTATCTTTGCTCCCAAGTGCTATGTCATTTTTTTCTTTTTTTTAGACCAGATAGGAACTCTTTACAAAGTTGTTTTCTCTCTTTTCAGGGAGAAAACAAGGCAGAGCAAAAATAATATTTCTTAAATTTTAACTCATGAATTTTCTAAATTAGAAGGTGTAATTACAATTTACACTATTTTAAATGCTTTAGGTATAATATGGAGCTATTTTAGTTTTTAAACCTAAGATCTTTTAAAAAGTATTCATTTAGTACTGTATATCTTTTCAGTACTAAAGATTGTGCTCACTGTGGAGAATTTTTAAATGGACAAGTGACTCTTGCTTTCTTTTCTATAATATTATGGTAAAAACCACATGTGCTCAGGAAATTTTCAACACTGAATATTATTTATGTTCCCCCATTGAAATTATAATTTTGGTCTTGATTAATTTTGTTTGTATAATCCTTCCTTTGTTTTCCTCTTGAATTCTTACACATTTTCTTTCCATCATATATCATTCTTTTATTAATCTATGATTATCAAATGCTTCATAAAATTTATGAATTAAAAGAAAAAATGTGAATTTATTCCTAATTTTTCATCAAATTGAAGTGTTGCCTTTACTATAATAAATTGCTTCTGGACCACTCAGCATGTTCCATTGAGTTAACTTTTGTTCTCTGAAGAATAACACTGTTTTCTGGAATTGAACTACATTTGTCCCCAACTGCTCCCTTTACAAAGAGCCTTACCATAATCAAGTATATATTTAATATTCATCCTTATTTATATTTTTATGACTAAGTCTGAATTTCACCAATCACATTGGCCAAACTTTAACCATGAACAACCAAGTATTTAATCTGTATTGAAATTGAGCAAATAACCAACTGTAAACAATTCAACACTTTCATTTCCTCATATCTGTAATCCTTGGTTCTTATTCATGTATGGTCGCTTCTCTACAGCTCATTACCCCTTGTCAATAAAGTCTATGAGCCTTGAAATCACACCATAGATTTTTAGATCTTATCTACAGGCATTTACCATAGTTTCTTGCCCTTTGTCTAAAGACCATACAAGTTCCATGTCCTTTCATTCCATTGTGTTTCCACATCATTTCTATGAACCACCATGTTTATAGAAATAGTCAGGTAATGCAGGAAACCACTGCAGTCTGCAAGTAATAAAATGGATAATTCCTTAAAATCTCCATAAAGAACACAACCTTGTTTAAACTTCATTGTACCCAAGTGAGATGTATAACTTCTGGATAGTAAGAACATGCATTTTTCTCAGTGATGCCATTTAAGTCATAATAATTTATTACAGCTCCTATATTAAATGAATCCATCTATGCCACGTGATGAGCATAAGAAATGCATCTTTATGTTTGTAAAGATATGAACTGTAATGCGGAATTCTTTACAACACATCAGCAGCATTAGCATGTTAATTTATGAATTATAGAGAATGTGTCCTGTGCATGAAAACATTTAGAAAACCAGCAATGAGAAACCCCATAGGCTTCAGCAGGTTTATGGTTTGCATCCACTGGAGACAAACACATCCATAGTTTAGTGAAGGGTCAGAAGCTGTAAGCTCCCATTGCGCTCACATTGCCATAGGATTCCAGCTCATGAGTTCGCCTGTCCTGATAATGATGTAGTAATGACAAAATATATTAAAATAAGTCATCGATACTTGGATGTAGAAAACATGTTCCCTCCTTTGAAAAAGCTGGGAGTAGTATGTTGTGCAGGTGACAAAGATGAGATCACCAGAAAACTGAGCTGTGTAATGCAACATAAAAATATTAAATCTCACAGGATAGGTAAGATGATGGCGCTCTTAAGTTCTACTGGCTTTCTGAAGGTATAAGTTAATGCTTAAAGTTTTCACTTTGACCAACTTTGCACGCTTACACATGTGATTTGAGCAGCTACGCTGAAGATGACAATGTGCAACAGAGTAACTGCTGTTGGATACTTATCGTTCTCTTTTCTTTAAAATTGTGTGTCAGTTATACTGTCACATCTATTATTATTATTATTAATTTTTAAAATAAATAAAATAAAATAAAAATATTTAAAATATTTTAGCTTAAGAAATTATTGCCAGAGCCGGGTGTGGTGGCACAGGCCTGTAATCCCAGCACTCGGGAGGCTGAGACAGGAGGATTGTTGTGAGTTCAAGACCAGCCTGAGCTACAAAGTGAGCTTAAGGCCAGCCTGAACAGCATAGTGAGACCCTGTCTCAAAAAGACAAAAAAAAAAAAAAAAAAAAAAAAAAAAAAAAAAAAAAAAAAAAAAAAAAAAAAAAAAAAAAAAAAAAAAAAAAAAAAAAAAGAAGTTATTGCCAGGAAAATATTCCTGGCAATGAAAACATTAATAGGGAAAAGATTAATAGGGAAAAAAAATGAGCTTTTAAAATGTATTGGAAACTTCTCAAAAGCATGCCATATTCTTATTATATGAAGTGTTCCTATGAGTTGAAAGGTTTAAAAATACAGAATTAGTGGAAAAGAAGGTTTACAAAATAATTACAGATGACTGCTAAATGAATGAACACATAAACAATCCCACTGATAGTAAGAGAACTACAAACAAAAAGTATTTAGAAAATCAACTTATCTATTAGTTTGGCCAAATTTGGAGTGGAATAATTTCTCCTTGCATTTAGAGGTAAGTGGTGACAAAAAGTGGAGCACAAATACGGGAAAAGAGAATTGGACATGCAGATGGCTGGGAAGGGGAACACGTGGGAGGTAGCAAAACAGTGGAGAGGATTCACATAACCTGCCAATTGAAGAGACAGAGTGCGTTACTCATCAAACATAAATTCATCAGGCTGGGTACAGGGGCACGTGGAGGCTGCACCCAGCACTCAGGAGGCGAGGCAGGAGGATGTCTGTGAGTTCAAGGCCAGCATGGTTACAGATGAGTGCTAAGCCTGCTTGAACTGTAAAGTGAAACACTGTCTCAGAAAGATATATTTTTTTCATGAAAATGCCTTATATGTTCCAAAGTGGAGATTTTGAAGATGATTATAGTATATGGAAACTATATTGAACAGTTGCTTGTAGTGTTCATATGAATGAGTTCCTAGCTGAGTATGCTTCCAAGAGTTGGGACATAGTGAGGAGAGATAGACTGTCACTGTATATGACCTGAGAAATGTACTCATGTCCCAAGCTCCTCGTTTCTCTTTGCATGAATTTGAGTCTTTCTTTGCTTCTTTTTGATAAGATTGGCTAAGGGTTTACCAATTTTATTTAATCTTTCAGAGAACCAACTGTTCATTTCATTGATTGTTTGAATTGTTTTCTTAGTCTCTACTGCTTGAATTTCTGCTCTGATCTTTATAATGTCCTCCCTCATATGAGCTTTGAGTTTGATTTGTCTTTATTCTTCTAGAAGTTTGAGGTTCAACTTTAAGTTATTTGAGCTCTTTTCTGTTTTCTGGATGTGAGAATTCACTGTTATATATTTCCCTCATAGGATGGCATCCATCGGATCCCATAAGTTCCAATACATTGTATTGGTATTATCATCTAATTCAGATACTGTTTAATTTCTTCTGTAACATCATGCATGACCCACTAGTTGGTAGAGGGTGTTACTTAATTTCTAGGTATTTATGGAATTTTTGTGTTTTCTTCGACCATTATTTGCAGTTTCATTGAACCATAGTTAGATAATATGTATGGGATAATTTCAGTTCCTCTACATTTACTTAAGCATTCTGTGAGCTGGTATGTGGGTTAGCGAGGGGAATGTTCCACGTGCTGCCCAGAAGAATGGGTATTATGGTGCGGTTGGGATGCTCTGTAGGTATCTACTAGGTCCATTTGTTTACAGGTATGGTTTAGTTCTTTTATTTGTTTGTTGATTTTTTTGTCTAGCTTATCTGTCTATTTGTGACATTCAGGCATTAAGGTCATCTATTATGATTACAATTGTATTAGTGTTAAATTTGATTTTTCATGTCCATCAGTATTTGCTTTATGCAGTGGGGTATACAAGTTTTGCTGCACGTTATGTTTATGAATGCTATCTCCTTTTCTTGGAGTTTTCCCTTAACAAGTATGTAGTGACCCCCTTTGTTTCTTTTGATCAGTCTTGACTTGAAGTTCACATTGTCTGCAAATTGATAAGCTACCCTTGCTTTTTCCTGGGTTTGTGTCACATGGAGTATTGCTTTCCATTCTTTGAATTTCAGTCTATGAACTTTTCTGAATTAAATGTGTTCATGTTATGTAGCATATTGTTAAATCTTCATTTCTGGTCCATTCTGCTAGTCCAAGTCTTTTGATGAGTGAACTTGGACCCTTGACATGGTTATAGTTGATAAGTGTTGGCTTTGTCACATTAGATTCATGTTGCTGGCTCCTTCTTTCCCTCCTCTCTCTCATCAATTGCTTGTCTTGCCTGGTGGACTTCTTCAGTAGGGGTTCACAGAGTTTTAGCCACTGTTATCTCTTCATAGAATGTATTTCAAAACATTTTGGAATGCTGGCTTTGTGGCCACACATTTCCTCAGATGTTCTTTGTTGTGGAAGTATCTTATTCCTCCATCAGCTTTGAAAGATAATTTTTCAGAATACATCAATCTGTGTTGAAGGTCATTTTCCCTTAGAACTCAAAATACTTCATTGCAAGATATCCTTGATTTCTGAGAAGTCAACTTTTATTCTGGCAGGCTTTGCTTATTGTGATTTGTTTCTTTTCTCTAACAGCTTTTAAGAATAAAAAGAGAACAGTTTACCTTGCAGGTCTTTCCTCCTACACCCAGCCAACAATCCAAACAAAAGCCTGAAGTTTGTAGCAACCTGCAACCATGGGTACATCTGGGAAAACACAAACCACAAAAACAAATATATATATATATATTTAATGGGAAGAAGGAAATAAGGAAAATGGTTGATATTAAAGTGCAGATTAGATGCTTTCAGTCGTTCCCGCTGTGGCTGCGTGGCAGGGTACCCTGCGGTGGTGGCCTCCTCGTCCTGGTCATCGCCCTGCAACGGTGATGCAGCCTGGTAGCCTCCAGCGCCACGGTGACAGTGTGGGTGAGGGTGACGGTGGCGGTGACAATGACAGTTGAGTGTTTTGGGATGCTGCGTTGTTTCTGCGCTGCTGCCTCTGCAGCTATTCGCCTGGGTCTCCGCCGCTGCCACCCCTGTCTGCGTCCAAGCAAACATTTCCTCCTTTCACAGGCTTTTCTGGAGCTGCCCGCCCAGCTCAGGGGCGGGGAAAAGGCGAGCCTTCCAGCGCCTGGGGAAGTAACCCACGACTCCCCGCCCCGTTCCCGCCCCGCCGGTTCCTCATTAGCAATTATCTTTGTTCATCTTAATTCTGCTGCAGAACATTGCTATCATTCATTCGTTCGTTCATTCATTCATTCATTCATTCATTCATTCAATAATTGTATTCATTCATTCATTCATTCATTCATTCAATAATTGTATTCCTCTTGGGCACTCTTTGTTTTCTTGGCTGACTCGGAATAGACTGAGAGGTGCAGTATGAGAAAGTCTTGGCCAGGAAGTCGCCCTGTCCATTCCATATTTTGACCAAACAGAAAATCAGGCACCCCCCCTGTTCCGTTGCGTCCTGACCCGGCCCGAACCTAGGCTTCTCTGATATCAGGAAGTTCCTTCCTGAGATACGGACCTAGGAGATGTCTGAACACGCCTGTGAGCACATTTTTAAGAGCAAGAGCCCATTGAGCCCAGTAACAAGGCAGAAACAGCACACGAACGCCAGGAGCAAACCCTAAAAACAGTTATCCCTCAGATTAGTTTAGGCTCAGATGCTGGGAAAATGAAAGGCCGGGAGAGCTCTTGAGCTCAGATCTGCGCTTTGCGATCCCCAGGCCGGAAGATCTGCTTTTGCGGTCGTTCTCAGCTCAGGGGGCGGGTGCTGGAGCAGGAGCCAATCGGCGACGAAGGGGCGGGCGGTACGAACTGTCCAATCAGGCGGGCGGAGGCGGGCCGGCGCTTCCTGTGTCATGGCGCTAAAGTTTAGGTCCTGAGCCGGCCGCTGGGTTGTGCTCCAGCTGATGAGACCGTCTTACTTTAGGACTTCTGCGAGCTGCGTGGGAGGGACCCTGGAGGACACTGAAGCCAGGCCATGGTAGTGATGTGGGACGGGTGCCCTGGGGTGGGATGCGATGGCTGCGAGGTCTGGGTGGAAGTGGCTGAAGCTAGATATGGCGGCCGTGGAGCCTCCTGTGCGGTTTCAGAGCCGAGGGCCGCGTTGTCTCCAGTGCTTCATCGCCCACCGTCCCTACTCCTTTGGCTGGGGCTGGAAGCTGTGGGTCCCCAGAATCCATCTCTACATGGTGACTTCCCAGCCTAGAGCCCTGTGTGAGGCAACCCCAGTCTGCAGCTGTGTTTCACCCGTACAGGGAGGTCAGGAGTCCTGGGGGTGCGATGGGTGCAGCAGTGGTATGCTGATCCCAGGGCTCATTCCCCAGCCACAGACTTAGGAAACCTGAACTTTGTAAACATCTGCAATGTAGGGTTCCAAGCACACAACTTGTTTCCTTAGGCCACTGCTTCTCCAAGTTTTAGTATTGCTGGCGGTGTGACACAGTGCTGGTGGAATGCTTGTGCAGTCAACTCCTGGATTCCATACACAGCAGTGCCAAAAAAAAAAAAAAAAAACCAACCAGTGGCTCCTCTACTCACAATTTAAGCGAGACATTCTCATAGAGTTTACAGTGGTGAGAAATATGGAGAGGATATTAGGTGTGAGGACGAGCATATGAAAATATTCCTGCTAAGGACCACTTTTCCAGGGGATGCCTGTTAAACATGCAATGAGAAACTGGCATTGAACAGGGGCATTTACATGATTGTATGATTTTTTTTTAACTCCTTTGTGAATAGCAACACGATAAATAAGTACCCTTGTAGTTTGTACTGCAAGGAATATTCGAGGGGAAAGTTATCAATTTAAAGTTATCTGCAGAGAATCCAGAAGTTATTGCCTATTGAGCCCACACCGAGAATCTCTTTCACATTTTAAAATGTTCATGTGATTTGCTTTGAATGGAGCTGTTTCTCACATAACTGCTATGTTGTTTTGGACAGTTTATAGACCTGTTTTTAAAAATGCAAGGACATCCTGGGATTCTTCTGCTGTCGACGTGTGCCTGTGAGCTTGAGATGAGTTGTGTGTGTAGTCAAGTTTTTTTTTTTTTTTTAAATCAGTCTTTCCTAGATTCCAGAACAGAACCTAAAGCCTCTGGAATTTCATGAAAATTAGAAATATCTTTTTCTTTTAACATAAGCCTTTTTAATGCAATATTTTATCTTTGTTAATGGGTTGACTAAGCTCCCCTGGATAACTTCAGGGTGGTAACTCAGGTGGAACTGAGTGGTCCTTGGAGTCTGTACTTGGAGAAGAATGGGAGGACTTGGCTCAGAATTTGTCAGGATCATGGTAACTGGGTGGTATGGGTTCTCAACATAGAAACCAGACCAGAATCCAAAATTAGAATTTAAATATGAGCCTTTTATTATTGGCCTGGGACTGCTTGTCATGCAGGAGAGGACAAACAGTGAGGAGCCTTGGAAGTATAGAGGTTTAAAGGTAGAAACCACATCCTGTTTGGCAAACATATTGGTCATTTAACATAGAACAGTACCTTTAGGGACAGCATGACCATTACTCAGCATACATTTTTTTCTGGGAGCATTGTTTTTTGGGGACTCTCAGTCTGCTGATGATTTATCAATGGTACACCAAGCCTCCTTGTGGTCTTAAAAGGAAGCAGGCTCACAGAAAGTGAGCAGAGTAATTTTTTACATTTACTTTTGCATTAACTCATCACAGTGGGTGGTGAAAGCACTGAATTTTGAGTCCACCATTTTTTTTCATGTTCAGCAAACCATATACATTTCTCTTCAGAAGTGAAACTTTCTAATGATTGGATGTGTGTTTCTCTGTGATTAGAATTGAGGCTGTGGCAAAATGATAAAGAAAGTGATTTCTTCATGTGGCCCTGGAACTCAAGAGCACACTGACAGCAGGCAGGAAAAGCCTGGGCAGCAGGCAGGAAAAGCCTTCTGAGTCTCATAGCCAAGTGTTGTCATATGTACCTGTAGTCCTAGCATTTAGGAGGCTGAGGCAGGAGAATTGCTGCAAATTTGAGGTCAGCCTCGGCTACATAATAAATTCAAGAACATTCTAAGTTGAGAGACACTGTCTCAAAAATCAAAGAAGATAGGGACAACATGAAAGCCCAGGAACACTCTGCTTAAAAGCTGTTCTTCCTCAGGCTAAGTTAAGTCTCATTGTGGGAGAAAAACTGGTGTTCATGATTCTTTATTACAAAGCATGATTTTAGCAATCTCAAATGAGTCCTTTCTTTGTCATTCTTGACTGACAAAGCAGGCGTGGAGGAGGAGCCTGTCACTGATGAATGGACTGGCTGTCAGTCAGGTGGGCTGAGGCAAGAAGGCTCCTCAGTGTCACACAAAAGTCGAGATTCTGAATGCATTGCTGACACCAACCCCAGCTGACTTGGGCCACCATTGTCTATGACCTCTACTGGTTATTCAGCACGTGGTAAGATAGTTGTAGACATTTGAGCTGTGTCACTGTGGGGACGGTTACCCTGAGATGTGCTGAGGCTGAGGTGTTTGTAATGCGGAACTCGCTATGGTGGCATTGGAGCTTGCCTGCTCAGCTCCGGAATCTGAGAGCCTCTTGTCTCAGCCACTGCATCATCCTCTGTCCCTCCTGTGCTGGTGGAGCTGGTCTCGTGTGGGTCACTGCATCCTATCTCCCATGGCGACATCTTAGCCCAGACCTTGGTCTCAGTCAGTCCTAGCCTGCAGCTGTGTCCCTAACTGTGGAAAGAACAAGGATTGTGGACAAATGCCTGGTTCGGGTGTAGGGCCCAGCAGCTGCAGGGGTGTGTGGCCCCTGGTCTTATCCTCCCAGCAGCAGGTAAACCTGAGTTTTATAAATATCGATGATGTAAGGTTTTGGCACCAGAGTATTCTGTCCTTGGGCCTCTTATTTCTTCATAATGACAGTGAATTCCTACTTGTAAAGCAGTTTCCATTCTTTCAAGCTCATGGTAGATGTTCATAAGGCCCATAGGATCCAATTACTAGTGGTGTGTCTTGCTCATGGAGCGCTTGCCCTGTGTGCAGTCAGTGCTTGTGTTCCATGTACTACACAACAACAGAAAAAATAATTATTAATTTTAAAGCGGAACCTCTAATAGATGGTTTATGCAGTTTGGCTTTCCCATAGTTCAGAATGCTCAGGAAAATGGAAAGGTTGAAAGAGTTCCAGTTAAGAACAGCTTCCAAGGGCTTGCCTGTTGAATGTACACTGAGACGCTCACTGAAGTGGGATATCTTCCCAGACAAGTGGGTATGTTTGAATGAAGCAGACAGGGTTTCACCTTTCATATAATTGCTCTAGTCCTTCTAGTGTTTGTAGACATTGTTCCAAAATTGCAAATGCTGGGCCAACCAGATAGCTCAGTGGACTAAAGCACCTGCTTAGGAAGGCTTAGCACCCAGGGTGCTGTCTGGCCCCATCCCCATGGTGCACTGAGATGGCAGTTGAGACTGGGCATGGTGGTGTGCACCTGTAATCCCATTGCTTGGGAGGCTGAAAACAGGAGAATCACTATGAGTCCTATCTGTGTAGTGGGACCCTGTAGACCCTATACTAAATATTAAAAAAAAAATTAAAATGCTGAAGTGGACTGGACATATAAGGATTACCACAGTATGGGTATAGAGCTTCAGTGTCAGGTCTGCAGATGTACAGTGCTTATGTGTAAAAGGGTTTTCGTTGTAGGGAGGAACAAATGGAAGGAGAAAGAATGTGAGACATGAGGCTGGTAGTGGATACAAAAATCAACACTTACAACATTGGTCTTTCTCGAAGATCAGATTGTCCTAAGGAGGACAATGAAAGGATTTTGTGTTGGCTTGATCTAGAAGGGGTCAATGATCAGTGGCCTGAAGGAAAGAGAAGGGCTTAGTGAAAGTCAGGTAAATGTGTCTTTTGTTATTGCTGATCAGCTCACTTATTTTTATAGCAAAATTAGAAATTGGTAAGCTGGTCTTGTTATAGTTTTAAAAATTGGGTGGATACCATTACTCTAGGATTTGTAGGAGTTTGACTTCAAAATACGATATTTTTGTTTTTTTATTTTACAGGAGGAAATTTTAGGGAATTTCTCTGAGATATATCCCACACACTTTTTACTTTTTTTTTTTTTTTAAACAGGGTCTCACTGTGCAGTCCAATTGTTCTTGAGATCACTTTATAGCCCAAGCTGGTCTTGAACTTGTAATAATTCTCCTGCCTTAGCCTCCAGATGCTGAGATGATTTTTTTTAAAGGCCAGACTGGGGTGAACTTTCAATTCTATTTTAGCCTTGTGGACTGCTGAAAGTATGGCCATATGCCACTATTCCTGGTTAAGATGAGAGTTCTTTAATCACCATGGTTAACCCAGTCTGTAATGGGTAAATTAAACCTCAGTGAGGCAGATTGGTACACACCGTTAGTCCCAGACACTTTGAACGCTGAGACGGACATTGTAACACGTCCAGCCTGGACAGTTGAGTGAAACTTTATGTCAGCATGTGCAGTTCTATCTTCATTTTAAAGAAACTTGTCTAATGTGCACAGGACTTCAATCTCCAGCACTGAAGAATAAATGTGATAAAAGTATTCAGTGGGAAATTTAGTTTTATTTTTGAATTTTATTCTGTCCACACACCAGTAGCGTGTTGTATAATACTTCCTTGTGCTGGGCAGAAACTATGAGTTCTCACCACACAGCTCAAACTTTTAGTGATCCTCCTGTTTTCAGAGTCCCCAGCTTACAAATGTGTGTCACTATGCCCGATCTTGGTGGCCCGTGCAGTGGACCCAGCGGTGGGGCTGGCAGGGCCTGTGGGACTGAGCTTTGAACCCTGGTCCCTGCGTTTGCCTGAGCAGGTGCTTAGCCTGCCAAGCTAGCTTGTGGGCCCTCACCTAGGCTTTTTATTACATTTATTTCTACAACAAAGGAAAGTGTGTTTGTCAACAGATTCAATGGAATTGAGGCTTATAAATGCTTTAGCAAGATTAGGTATATTTAGTGCATATTCAGTATATTTTATTTTCAACATCCTTTGGTTGAATTAAGACATTTTCTCTTTCCAACTCAAGCAAGACTGGAATAGATTCTGATGAGCTTCATCTTGTACAGTGAAGCACTTCATGAAGAGTTGGAGAAAAAGCACTCTAGATGTTGTCTGAGTTGGAAAAAGAAAACAATGACCCTTTGTTTTGTGTTCTAAAAGTTACAGAGACTACAGTCCCTGAAACTCCTCCAGGTCCTTCTGGATTCCCCACGTGCTGAAGGCAGCCCTCTCATACTGATATCCCAGAGAAGATCATGGAAATGCCTAAGGAAGGGGGCAGATAAACCGTAGAGCCTCTGTGTAAGGTGCGTTGTAGTCTGTCCTCTACAGCTTTCTGTGTGTGTCGTTGTGGAGCAGCAACTCCACAGGACTGTCTAGTTTTCTCATTGCTGAGACAAAAATGCCGACATCCAAACTTAAGGGGAGGAAAGGTTTATTTGGGGCCGGCAGTTTAGGGAGTTGTCAGTCATAGTTGGCTGAGGCTAAGCTGCAGTGGCATGGCAGGCGGACATTGCAGAGGATGAACAGCTCATGGTGGGCAACACGTAGCTGAGCAAGCGAGCAAAGGACCGTATAGCAGCTGTCTTTCTGTGCCTTTTACATTCTGTCTAGGCTTCCGGAATTAGCGTGGTGCCAAACCAGTCAGCAGACTGATTTAATGCTCTGATCCTGGCATTTCAATGTGAGTCAGTTACACACTCTAGATTCAGCCACCTCTAAAGAAGGTCCACCTGTGACTGTAGGAGGCTTTGGGAGGGACATCCAATCATAAGCCATGACAAGGCCTTTCTGGCTTTTCACTGTAGTGTCATCAGAAATCCATCCCAGGTGGGAAGGACAAGAGAGTATACAAGTACAGACTGAGAATAATTTGATTGGAGTCACTTGGCTTTGGTTTGTGGATGCAGACTTGGAGAGATGCCAGTTCTGGGGTCTTCTCCGTTTTTGGATACCTTGCCATTCAGGAGCTTCTGTATCCAGTGTACCTGCCGAGCAAGTGGTTTCACCTGGTAGTGGTTATTTCGTATTTCAGAAAACATGTCAGTGTACCACAGCTTCTTTGCCTGGTCTGCATTTAAGGGAAAGCAGCCTTTTCAAATTCTGTCAACAATATAAATGCCACGGGGAGCATTTTCTTTCTTGCTGCCCTAGATCCAGATTTGAGAAAAGGCCATATGTGACCAAGAGTATGCTTGTCACTGGATCTGAAAGCATAATATATCATAACCACACTACCTCCACCATGGGACAGTAGCTGCTGTTTCCTCTAACCAATAACAGAGCTTCCCTAACTTGGTGAATTACATGGATTCACAGTGAAGCTCAGTTACTAATTTTCATTTTTCTTTTATGCTTTATCAGTTGTGATCTCATTTGAATCGCTTAGCTGTACCATCTTGACGTAGTTAATTTGATCTTATTTTTTACCACAGGGGTTCCTGTCATTGTTCTCAAATATTACATCTTGATACTTTTATCATTTTTGCAGTGATTTTTCCTTTCTTTTCAATCTTTGTATCATTTATTTTTGTTTCTTATAACACTACACATAAATTTTAATTTCATGTAACATAACAGACACAGGGACTTATTTGTGATTGTAAAGTAACTTCTGCACAGTGACTTCATTCGGTGACCACGTGGTGGTTTTATGGTATATTGTTTTATCTGGTTATTAACCCATTTGGATTTTTCAGTTAGTAGCCTGTAAGAAATAATTGGTAGAATTTGAAATCTGGAGAATATTTATGCCAAGATTCAAATGAGATTTTTCTTCTTCATTTTTTTTGTGATGAGTTCATTGGTTTTTTTTATTTTTTTTTTATTTTTATTTTATTGAACTACAAATGTCAATCAGACAGTTTTAAGACACCTTAACAATACAGATTCGATAAATTAATACATTGCAAACTGTTTTCATAATGTTTTGGTATTGTACAAGGTGCATACATGATATTATATTTACAGATATTATTTTAGCAGATATCTCTTATCAGTGAATTAAGAGTACAGCTGTTTACTTA
>PVKA01045526.1:0-15488 GCA_004027165.1 Ctenomys sociabilis | reverse complement strand
AGAGAGAGAGAGAGAGAGAGAGAGAGAGAGAGAGAGAGAGAGAAAGAGAGAGAGAAAGCAAGCAAGCAAGCAGCAAAGCTATTTCCAAACATAGGTCAAAAGTTTCTCAAATGATGGGTTTCTAATGGACAACAGAGTGTTTGACTAGAATGGTGGGATTTGAGGTGTCCTAGCATTTTTCTGACTTTTACACACACACACACACACACACACACACACACTTTAAGTGTTAAGAAGCCTTTTTTGAGCCGGGCGTGGTGGCACAGGCCTGTAATCCCAGCACTTGGGAGGCTGAGGCAGGAGGATTGTTGTGAGTTCGAGACCAGCCTGAGCTACAAAGTGAGCTTAAGGCCAGCCTGGAACTGCATAGTGAGACCCTGTCTCAAAAAGACAAAAAAAAAAAAAAAAAAAAAGAAGCCTTTTTTGGCATAAAAAATCAGTTTAAAGATTAAAATCCTAGGGGCTGGGGAGATAGCTCAGTGGAGTAAAGTGCCTGCCTGGCAAGCACACGGTCCTGAGTTTGATCCCTAATACCACCCCCCCAAAAAAAAAATCACTAAAATCCTGCTATCATATATATATATATATATATTTGTTTTCTTTTTCTCTGTACTGGGGATTGAACTCAGAATCCTGCGCTTGCCAGGCAAGCACTGAGCTATCTCCCTGGCCCTTATCATAAGATTGTGACATATAATTACTTTATAATATGTAGTGTTTCACTTGGATGGAGGGAGAGAACACTTTGAGGCTATTGGGGATTCAAAGGGAAGGGAAGAACTGTCAATAAAAGTTAGGAACCTGGAATAGGCCAGGAATGGGAGGACAAACCTACAGGTTCAACTGCTCAGGGCAGCTGAGGCAGGAGGGTCACAGGTTCCTGGGTAATTTAGCAAGACTGTCAACATAAAAAGGAAAGCTAAGAGCTGGCAAGACAGCTCAGTGGTCTAAAGTGCCCACTTAGGCAAGCACGAAGTTACCTCAGTTCGATCCCCAGCACCATATGCTGTGCTAGCCCTGCCCCCAGGGGCTGAGCCAGGCACACAAAAAAAGAAAGAAAGCTAAGTATGGTGATACATGCCTGTAATCTCAAACCTTGGGGAGGCTGAGGTGAGATTGCTGTGAATTCAAGGCCAGTCTGGGCTACATAACCAAGTTCAAGGTGAGCCTGATCCACATGCCCTGCCTTAAACAAAACAAAACACATAAAAAATAAAAAGGAGGGGAAGATGGTACATACTTGTAATCTCAGCACTCAGGAGGCTCAGGATCAATGCAAGTTCAAGGCCAGCCTGAACTGCACAGTGAAATATTGTTTTAAAAAGACAAAACAATAGAGCCAAATTTCGTGGTACCTGTAATCCTACCACCATAGGAGACTGAGGCAGGAGGGTACAAAGTCCAGTCTAGATAATTTTAGGAACTTAGTGAGATCCTTTTGTTTTTGTTTTGTTTTTGTTGGAACCGGGGATTGAACTCAGGCCTTTGCCTTGCTAGGGAAGCGTTTATTCGCCATCTCCTCCGCCCCAGTGAGACCCTTTTTGAAAAAAAAAAAAAAAATTAAAAGACTGATGGTATAGCTCAGTAGGAGGGTTTGTTGGAGTCTGTCCTTTGTCCCCACGAAGGAAGGAAGGAGGGAAGGAGGGAAGTAAGGAAGGAGGGAGGGAGTGAGGGAGGGAGGGGAGGAAGGAGGGAAGGAAGGAGGGAAGAAAGGAAGGAGGGAGGGAGGGAAGGAGGGAAGGAGGGAGGGAGGGAGGGAAGGAAGGAAGGAGGGAGGGAGGGAGGGAGGGAGTGTCTTTGGGCTGGGCATAGTGGGGAATACCCATAGTTCCAGCTATTTGGAAGGCTAAAGAAGGAGGATCACACATGGAACCTGAGTAGTGTAGCAATTTAGTGAGATCCTGGAGAGCAAGTGAGCAAGTGAGACAGGGGGAAGAGGAGGGAGGGAAGCGAAGGTGGAGAAGCAGAGGTTAGGGAGGGAGAGAGGGAGAGGGCACTGAGTTCAATCTCCAGCGCTGCAAAGAAAGCAGAGCATGTGTGTGCCTCCCCTCCTCCTTCAGACCGCTTGGCCAGGCTGGTTTCCCACCACCTTTGCAGTTTCCCTTCCACCATTACTGTGTCCTCCTGCAGCTGCTCCCTCACCTTGGCCTTCTTGCTTCATTCCTGCCTTTTGCAAGGACCTAAAAATAGCTTCAAGATCCCAGTGCTCTCTCTCAAGTCCTTCCTGGCCCTCGGCAACCTGCCTAAACTGTTGCCCAATCCTCTCTAGCAGGCCTGCTCCCTGTAGACAGCATTGTTTAGCCCAGCCTCCAGCAGGCCTGCTCCGTCCTGCCTCTGCCTGCCCATTTGTTTGCGTCGTTCCCGAATCTTAGATGCCTTTGCTCCTCTTCTCACCTGCAGCTTCAGCAAGAGCGTCCCTGCCCTGCGCTCGGTCCATGCAGGAGCCCTGCTGCCTTCGCAGGGCTCACAGCCCTTCATTCTGTAGACAGCCAAAGAGCAGCAGGTGCCTGGAGATCAATGACATCAGAGCATTGATTTCACTGAAAAAGGAGAAAAAAGCATTTCCGGGGCTGATAGACCATAGTTGCTCAGATGAGAAGGGGCAGAGCAGGGAGACCACCAAGACCTCCTAATTTAGGGCTACCTTTGTTATTTCTGTCTGTCTGTCTGTCTCTCTCTTATATAATATATACATACACTGAGGCTTGACCCCAGGACCTTTGCATTGAGCTGCATCCCCAGCCCTTTTGAATTTATAGCTTGAAATAAGATCTTAAGGGCCGGCCAAATAGCTCAGCAGATTAAGGCACCTGCAAACAGGCACAGGGAGGGGCCTGAGGCTTCATCCCCAGGCCTGCTGGTGTGCTGAATTGGCAATTGAGACTGGGCATGTTGGTGCGCACCTGTAACCCCAGATCTTTCTCTTTCATTTTTTATTTTTTTTGGTGGAGGGATTGAACTCAGGCCCTTGCGCCTGCCAGGGAAGTGCTTATTCTGCTGAGCCATCTCCCGGGCCCTTGTAATCCCAAATCTTGGGAGGCTGTAAACAGGCAGATCAGTAAGAGTCCAGAGTCCGATTTAGTAGTGAGACCCTGAACACCCTGTAGACCCCTCCGTAAAAGACAAAAAAAAGAAAAGAAAAGAAAGTCTTGATGCAAATCCCTAAACTCATCGAAATTCCTGGAAATTGTGATCCTCCTGCTTCAGCCCCACAGAGTGCTGGGATTACAGGTGTACGCCCCCACACTCAGCTGTTATGTGGCTTTTTTCTTCTCTCCTCCCAGGGCTGAGGTGGAACCCAGGTCCTTAGCCTCATTACCAGCCTGGTGGTGCTGGTGCTGTGTAATATTCCAAGAGATGACTGAGCATATGCTCATATTGTTCTGCACTTTGAAAAGTTCTCAATTTGAATATCTCAATACTGATAGAATTGACATAAATAAAAGTTGTGGAGGATACTCAAAAATTTTGTTTTATTTTTGTTTTCAGCACTCCTGGGTTCAATTTCCAGTACCAGACAGGAAAGACAAACTACCACAGCTGGGAGCAGAATGAGCATATTAAAGGGTCTTCAGGGACCACCAAGTTTGAGAATCATTTCGCTAGTCCAATTCAAAATGGGCTTGATTTTGTTTATTTTTCCTTTGGTTTGGTTTGGTTTTTGGATTTTTGAAACGGGGTTGTGCTATGTAGCCCACACTGTTCTCAAATCCACTGTGTAGCCTAGGCTGGCTTTGAGCTTGCACGGATCCTTCTACTTCAGTGTTGGGGTTCCATGTGGGCACCACCATGGCCAGCTCAAAATAGGTAAACCAAGTGGGGTAAGTCCAGTACCCTGGGAATGCTGAGGCAAAAAGATTACAGGTTTGTTTTGTTTTTTGAGTCTTGCCTCACTATGTAGTTCAGGCTCTCTTTGAACTCAGTGTAAGTCCAGGCTGGCTTTAAACGCAAAGCAATCCTCCTGCCTCGGTCTCCCAAGTGCTGAGATTACAGGCATGTGCCACCATATCTGGTGAAGTTTATAGATCTGCATCCAACCTGAAAAATTAAGCAAGACCCTGTCTCAAAATAAAAATAAAAAATAAAAATTTCTGTATGAAGACCCTTTCATGCTCACTATACCATTTTCCTTTCATATCTATCTACTTGTTTGCGTGTGTATACACATGTGTGTGTATGTTTGATGCTGGGGATTAAGCCAGAACCTTTTCACTGAACTACATCCTCAGCCCCTTTTCTTTTCTTTCTTGGACCCCAAGCCCTTTTTAATTTATTTATTTTTTTTAATGTATGTGGTAAAGGGCTTCACTACACAGCTCGGACTCCTAGCAGTTCTAGCAGTCCTCCTGTTTTCAGCCTTCCCAGATCTGGGATTATAGACATATGCTACTTCTCTGGGACTCAGTGGTCAGCTCAGTGTGCCTGGGAGCAGGACCAGCGTGGCATGTGGTGCCAGGGATTGAACCCAGGTCCCCGCGCTTGCCTAAGCAGGCGCTTAGTCCACTGAATTATCTTGTTGGCCCTCTAAATTTTTAAACTTTGAGACAGTGCTGATAGAATTCTTCCTTGTAGCAATCTGGGCATTGCCTCCCTGGTTATTAGCAGAAGAATAAAATTCTGTTCCGGGCCTCGTCCGCTCTGCCATTGTGCAGTCACCAGTCAGTGCTGTCCAGCTGAACTGGAAACAAGGGCCGAGCCTGCAGAGCTGGGAATCACAGCAGAGAAGCTTCTTGCCTGGCTCGTCCTTCCATGTAATAGGAGTTTGATTGTATTATTTTTATTTCTTCAATGCAACAAAGTTATATCTCCTTCCTTCAATTCAGAATCCCTCTTGAGATGGAAAGCTATGCATCTTACTTCCCCATTGTCACAGCAAGTAAGTTATGCAATAAAAAGAAAAAAAAAATCTTTGATGTCCCTTGAGACCACACCGTTAAGTGAAATAAATCAGGCATGAAAGCTTCATTTCTCTTATTTTATGAGACACCCAAAACATAGTAAGGACCAAAATAGAAGATCAATGATAGGAAAAAGGAAGCTAGATCTTCGGAGGAAGGGGGAAGGGAAGGAGCTGAAGAAAGAACTGAGATGTGTTGTGTCCACTGCCTGACTCCCCTTGAGGCACCATTTTTTTTTTTAAATTTATGTATTTGATACAGGGTCTCACTATGCAGTTCAGACACATAGTGATCCTCCTCAGGATCACTCAGTCAGGGCTCAGTGCCTCTGGGGTGAGGCCGGCAGACCATGTGGTGCCTGGGATCAAACTCCAGTCCCTGAGCTTGCAAGCTGCACCCATTGCACTATCTTACCGGCCCCTTAACTCCCCTGAAAGGATGAGATCTTTACATACTGCAAACAGGGACTGATAAAATATGAAAATAATTCCTAGGCATGGTGGTACCCGTGGTCTGGAGCCCATCCCATCTGCTGGCCCTGCCTCTGACCTGCCTCGCGGTTCCCAGCCCTTGCACAGAGGCCTGGCACAGACTGCTGACTCTGGTGCCCAGTTGTTTCCTTTTTTCTACATGTGGCAATGTTGTACTCATGGTTTGAGACACATCACAAAGAGGACCTCTCTGGCAAGGAAGGTAGACCTTTGTACCCAGGGGTAGTAGAGTTTGTTTTTCCTCTCTGATACTGGGAATTGAAGCCGGGGGAACTCTACTACTGACTCATATATCTCTACCCCTCTTTATTTTGAGACAGGGTCTCACTAAATTGCCCTGGCTGGGCTTCAATTTGAAATCATCTTCCTGAGTAGCTGGGATTATGGGATGAACCATTATATCCAGTTAACTTCACTTTTTATATACAACTCAAGAAGAACCTTAGCTGCGTGTGGCAGTGCACATCTGTAATCCCACCACTCAGGAGGCTGAAGTAGGAGGATCATCCGTGTTCAAGGCAGTCTGGCTACACAGTGAATTCAAGACCAGCCTGAACTACATAATGAAACATGGTTTTAAAAAGACAAAGCAATAAAAAAAAAAAATTAAAAAGAACCTTGACAAAGCTCAATAGGATTACGAAAAGTATCAAATACATGTTATAGCAGGAAGGACTGTTATGTAAGCCAAGGACTGAGCTCCGTCACAGCCCCTGTCTTGCCGTCTGCTGGTTCCCTGCCTTGGGGAGCAATCTCTGCCCCTGCGCAAGATCATTCACAGCTGGTGGCCTCTGCTGCACCTGCCCAGATCTCTACAGGTTTTGCGCCTGCAGCCACTGACCACAATCCACCCTTGCTGCACACAGTGCCTCAAGGTGACTTCTGAACCTCTCAAAAGTGCCATTCTGGGGCTGGGGAGATAGCTCAGAGGTCTAAGTGCCTGCCTGACAAGCGCAAAGACCGGAGTTTGATCTCAGATACTGAATGCTATGCTGCCTCAGAAACCAGGTGTAGGGGCCAGGCAGATAGCTCAGTAGAATAAGTGCTTGCCTGGCAAGTACAAGGGCTTGAGTTTAATCCCCGGCTCCAAAAAAGAAAAAAAAAAAAAAAAAAAAAAAGACATGTAGTGGCGCTGGCCTGTAATCCCAGCAGTGGAGAGGCTGGGACAGAAGGATCACCACGAGTCTGAACTACATAGTGAGACCCTGTGTCCAATAAATAAATAAATAAAATTTAAAAATGCCATTCCTTGAGCCTGGCAGTGATGTCATTTGCTTGGTCATGCAAGCCATCTGGATGTCAGATGTTAGTCTCTCACACACTGGGCAGATCAGTCCCCAAAACCTAGACTGTAAACTCACACTATGATTTCTCCTGGCTCGACGATGTCATTGTTTTTTGCTTGAATTAAATGAATTTGTAACTTTTTGTTTTTTGAGATAGGGTCCTGCTTTGCAGCACAGGCTGGCTTTGCACTACATGTACCAGCCTGGCCTCCAGCTCTCAGCAGTCCTCCTGCCTCAGTCACCCAAATGCTGGGATTACAGGTGCGCATCACCACACCTGGATAGTACTAAATTTTTTTTTCTGAGATAGGGTCTTCTTATAGGATCTTGTTTAGACTTGCCTTGAAGTCACTAGGGAGCCAAGGCTGGCCTTGAACTCCGGGTAATCTTTCCATCTCACATCCTGAGTAAGGTATACACAGCCATGCCTGGCAGAAATCAATTAAAAAATTTTTTTTTGTTTATTTTGATACAGTGCTGGGGATGGAATCTAAAGTCTCATGTTTGTTAGGCAATTGCTCTGTCACTGAACCAAATCCCTATCTCTAGAGATCAATTTAGATACTGAAAGTGTACTATGTATTACACAAAGCCAAAAGAAAACAATTTGAATATTTTCATCATCAAGGAAATGATAAACTTCTAAGGAGGTAGATAGATTTTATCTGGCTTAAGTATTACCCAACTGGGTGCAGTAGCTTTCACTTATAATCTCAGTGACTCAGGAGACTGAGGCAGAAGAGTTTGAGCCCAGCCTGGGCAGTTTAGCCTGTCTCAAAAGAAAAAAATAGGGGCCACCAGATAGCTCAGAGGGCTAAAGCACCTGCTTAGGCAGAGTGCAGAGGCCAGGGTTTGATCCCTGGTGTACCATACTAACCCTGGCCCTGGGGTGCGCTGAGGCAGAATTGAGACTGGGCATAGTGGCACACTTCTGTAATCTCAGACCTTGGGAGGCTGAAATCAGGAGAATCACTAAGAGTCTGATGTACATACTGAGACCCTGTAGACCCTGTACTACATACATAAAAATATAATAAAAATTAAAAATAAGAGGAAGCACCTCACCACACACACAATGGATACATATTTTGAGGCAGGCGTTTTTTTTGTGTTTTTTTTTTGTCTTTTTGAGACAGGGTCTCACTGTGCAGTTCAGGCTGGCCTTAAGCTCACTTTGTAGCTCAGGCTGGTCTTGAACTCACAACAATCCTCCTGCCTCAGCCTCCCTAGTGCTGGGATTACAGGCATGCGCCACCACGCCCGGCTCTGTTTTTTTGTTTTGTTTTGTTTTGTTTTGTTTGTTTTTGTGGTAGTGGGGATCGAACTTGGGATCTTATGCTTATGAGGCAGGCACTTATGCCACTGAGCTATATCCCCAGCCCACATATTTGGAAACATCACAGGGTATCCTATAAATATGCGCAATTTTTATGTTTTCATGTGTTCAGTTAAAATGGTTTACCAAGAGATGGAAGGGGGTAGCTCAGTGGAGTAAATGCTTGCCTGACAACCTGACAATCACAAGGTCCTGAGTTCAATCCCTGGTACCACTAAAAAATAAAATAAAATTTAAAAAGAGATGGAGGAGGGAGAGGGAAGAAAAAAATCAGTTAATTTTTGGCATGGGAATTTAACTCAGGGCCTCCTGCATGTTGAGCATATGCCCTATCACAGAGCTACACCCCTGTTCCAAAAAGTCATTTGGTATCATTGTGCTGTTTAAAGTTTTTTTAGTGCCAGGCGTGGTGGCGCAGCAGGCCTGTTATCCCAGCACTTGGGAGGCTGAGGCAGGAGGATTGTTGTGAGTTTGAGACCAGCCTGAGCTACAAAGTGAGCTTAAGGCCAGCCTGAACTGCATAGTGAGACTCTGTCTCAAAAAGACAAAAAAAAACAACAACAGTTTTTTAGTGACTTCTGTAAGTATTTAGCATAACGCCTGAAGTCTGAGCTTAGTGCTCAAGGCCCTTTAGGCTCTGGCTGCAGCTGAGGTGAAGGGCCTCCCTGTTCTGCCATAACCAGCAAAACAGCTCTCTACCACAGGAGCCGTGAGCTCCTTGGCTATTCCATCCTATTGTGCTTTACTTCCATCTTTGCCATCCAGCTGGGTCCTGCATGCTGCCCTGGAGCCTCTCCTGTCCAGGAAGCATGCTCTGGTGCTCATTTAGTTTGGACAAGCCCTGTGCGTGCTATGTGCGTTCACATGTATGCTTGTGTGGGTACTGAACCCAGGGTCTTCCTACTGACCTACCTTCTCAGCCCTTCTTGTGTTTTGTTGTTGTTGTTGTGTTTTTGTTTTGTATGGTTTTGTCTTTTTTGCGACTGGGTCTCACTATGCAGGCCGGCCTTGAGCTCATTTTGTAGCCCCAGCTAGTCTCGAACTTCAAAGATTTTCCTGGCTCAGCCTCCTGAGTGCTGGGATTGCAGGCATGCAAGCAAGCAAGCAAACAAACAAAAAAACCTTAGTTTTTTTTTCTTCTTCTTTCTTTCTTTTTTTTTTTTTTATTTGCGGAACTGGGGATTGAATTCAGGCCCTTGCACTTGCCAGGAAAGTGTTTATTCCACTGAGCTATCTCCCCCGCCCATGGTTTGTGGTTTTTCCGACATCTCACCTTGTATCCCTGGGAAGGAGTGCTTGAATATACTATGTAGCCCAGGCTGGTCTTGAACTCTCAGGGATCCTCCTGCCTCAGCCTCTAGCATGCTAGGATTACAGGCAAGTGCTATTGCACCCAGGTAGCATCTTAAAATTTAAAGAATTTAATGCATACTGTTTCTTTCTTTACACTTTATTTTGTGTCATCACCAGCCCCTATTACACATAAGCAGACTCAGAAGCTGCCCACAGCTGGGTGTGGTGGTGCATGCCTGTAATCCCAGCACTTGGGAGGCTGAGGCAGGAGGATTGTTGTGAGTTCGAGATCAGCCTGAGCTACAAAGTGAGCTTAAGGTCAGCCTGAACTGCATAGTGAGACCCTGTCTCAAAAAGACACCAAAAAAAAAAAAAAAAAAAAAAAAGAAGCTGCCCACATAGGTAGTTTCTCTGATTCTCATGCTCCTGGCTTATCACTGACAATCACAGCAGCCTTTCTAGTCCTGATGACAACAAGGAAAGAGCTGTAAGAACACACGTCCCAGTTGGGCGGATGGAACTGTAGCAGTCAAGAATCAGACTTTCATCTCAGAGTCATTTGTATTTGAAGCCAATGAGAAAGAAACCTAGCATCCCCCACTGCCCAAAATAAGAAAGAAATCTAGTAGCCCATAGTATCATTTTATGGTTCTCATTGTTACCTAAGGGCAACAGAACACAGGCCCCAGTACTTAATGTTTAAGGGATTCAAACCAATAGGCAGAGGCTCACTGAAACCAATGACCCAGACAGCATTTGATCAACACAAGGTTAGTTTTCATTAAATTGTTAGAATTAATGAAACTTTCTCTTGCTAGGTACTGGGAATTTAACCCAGAGCCTTTGCACTGAAGTATGTCCCCAGAATTTTTATTTATTTATTTATATTTTTTTGAGATAGGGTCTCTCTTTGTAGTTCTGGCTGGCCTCCAATTCATGGTGATCCTCTTACCTCAGCCTCCAAGTATTGCGATTATAGGCACATGCCACCACACCTGATTTTTTTTTTTTTAAATGTATTTGGTTGTTACTGGTCTCACTATGTAGCTCAGACTCATGGTGATCCTCTTGCTTTTAGCCTTCCGAGCTCTGGTAGCACAGGTGTGCATTGCTGGCGCAATGTGTGGTACCAGGGATTAAACTGCTATCCCTGCGCTTAGCTATTTTGCCTAAGCAGGCACTTTAGCTGGCTGAGCTATCTTGCCAGCCCTACCTGGTTTGTTTTTAAGAGAAGGTCTTACTAAATTGCCCAGGCTGGGCTTTAACTAGGAATCCACCAGCCACAGCCTCCCAGAGTGCTGGGATACAATGGGAGCAGCACTACACCAGTTGAAAGTAATGAAATCCTGTGAACAAAAGAACAATAGAACAAGAGGTTGGGAGAGACTGTCTTTGCTTTTTTGTACAAGAAGTTAAGAAATGCTTGGCAGATATGAGGGTGTTAAGTCATTATCTGAGGGTGTAGTCCAGTGGTAGAGCATATGCTTAGCATGCATGTGACCATCCAATTTTTTTTTTTTTTTTGGCAGACACCAGGATAGAACTCAGACCCTTGTGCTTGCCAGGCAAGCACTTATTCCACTGAGCCATCTCCCCAGCCCAATGTGACCATCTAGAACACCGTCAAATACCAACACATGGCCTGGTCCAGTGCACATGCCTGTAATTACAGCTACTCAAAGGGAGATGAAGCAGGAGAATTGCAAGACCCAGTCTCAAAAAAAATAAAAATGGAAAGATCTAGGATAGTCAGACATGGTGATATATGCCTAAAATTCCAGCACTTTGGAAGACTGAGGCAGGTGGATCCTAAGTTCAAGTCCTTCCTGGGCAATTTAACATTGAGTAAGACTGCCTCAAAATGAAAACTTAAAAAGGGTTAGGGATATAACTCAGTGTTCAGCCCCTGAGTTCAGTTCCCAGTAACAGTTGGCACACCTCTAATTCCAGCACTAGTGAAGTTGAGATAGGAGGATCACTTTAAGTTTGAGACCAGGGCCAGGGAGATGGCTCAGTGGAGTAAGCACTTTCCTGGCAAGCACAAGGGCCTGAGTTCAATCCCGAGTTCAATCCCTAGTTCTGCCAAAAAATGAAAAATAAAAAAAAATAAAATAAGTTTGAGACCAGCCTCGGCTACATAGTAAGTTCAGTTTAGCCTGAAATGCATAGCAAGACCCTATCTCAGCAAAACAAAACAAAACCCAAACCAAAGACTCCCAGTGAGCCACACACACACACACACACACACACACACACACACACACACACACACACACAAGCACGCATGCACCACACATGCTCAACCATTGTGCAGGCCTTTCTTGGGTGCAAACCAATAGGTTTCAGTCATTCAGCCCTAACTTTGAGGAATAACCTTGCTTTTTCATTTGTGTACTGTCTTTCATTCTCCTACCACTGAAAAGCTGCCACTGTGGATCCCACAAGTGCATTTCTTGGACAGTTTGGCCACAGCCACGTTGATCTGAGTCACAACAGCCAGCAGGAAACAGTGCTCTCTCCATCTGTTATAGGAGCTGAGGTAAACACAGACACCTTGCCCCTATCAATAGATGCATGGAGCCGGGCATGGTGGCGCATGCCTGTAATCCCAGCACTCGGGAGGCTGAGGCAGGAGGATTGTTGTGAGTTCGAGACCAGCCTGAGCTACAAAATGAGCTTAAGGACAGACTGAACTGCATAGTGAGACCCTGTCTCAAAAAGACAAAAAAAAAAAAAAAAAAAATAGATGCATGGTATCAACTTGCTTTCCATAGTTCGCCATCCATATCTGAGCTCCAAAGCTTGGCTGCATGCTGGGTTTCAAACTGGCAGATGAAGACTGGACAAATAGCTCAGTGGATTAAAGCACCTGCAAGCAGGCACAGGGTTCAATCCACCAGCTGCCGTGCCGGCCCCGTCCCCGGGGTAGTGAGACTGGGTATGGTTGTACATGCCTGTAATCCCAGTTCTTGGGAGGCTGTAAACAGGAGAATCACTAGGAGTCTGATCTAGCAATAAGATCCTGAACACCCTGTAGACCCTTCCCTAAAATACAGAAAATAAACAAACAAACAGACAAACAAGCTGGGACCAGGGAGATAGCTTAGTAAAATGAGCACTTCCCTGGCAAGTGCAAGGGTCTGAGTTCAATCCCCAGTTCCGCCAAAAAAATAAATAAATAAAATAAAATTAAATTAAAAACTGGCAAATAGAAGTCAGGCATGGTGGCACATGCCCATAATCCAGATCTCGGGAGTTTGAGGCAGGAGGATTGCTGTGACTTCCAGGTGAGTCTGGGCTTTACAGTGGGCTAAAAGCCAGCCTGAACTACATAGCAAGACCCTGTCTCAGGCCCTGGGAGATGGTTCAGAGGCATAAGAGCCTGCCTGGAAAGCACAAGGTCCTGCATTTGATCCCTGGTATCCTCCCCCACAAAAAAAAGACCCTGTCCCAAAAATCAAAGGAAAACAAAATAAAGCAACAACAAAATCAAATAAGCAGGTGAGATGTACACTAAATCCTGGGAGCTTCTAAATTGGAACAGAATCATTAGACATACTTTTGCTGTTCCTAATCTTAGTACCCAGCACTGGGGCTGAAGATCTGTCTTTTCTACACTTAGTTACATAGCTGAGTAACCATCATCTGTTCGGCTCTGCAGGATAGGCCAGTAGAACAGGATACTTTTAGCAGCTATCATATTTATTATGGTTTGGGTCTAGATATCCCCCCAAAGCCTCAAGCAGTCTTGGGTGGGCTTCTAGAGTTCGTGATTTTTTTTTTTTTTTTTTTTTTTGTCTTTTTGAGACAGGGTCTCACTATGCAGTTCAGGCTGGCTTAAGTTCACTTTGTAGCTCAGGCTGGTCTCGAACTCACAACAATCCTCCTGCCTCAGGCTCCCGAGTGCTGGGACTACAGGCATGTGTCAGCACGCCCAGCTTAGAGTTCGTGATTGATTCATGGTCCAGTGCTGGGATGATGGGTGTGAGTGCTACATCCACTCCAGGGCAGGCAGCCTTTATATAAATAAGGGAAAGCAACAGGCTTGCAGTGTCTTTCTCTCTTGCTGTCTTCCAGCCACCATGAACTGCTGCCCTCTGCCATGTGCCACTGTGCCTTGGAGCCAGCTGAGTGTGGACTGAAACCTCCCCAAACTGAGCTAAATAAACCTTTCCTTCCTTAATTCTGGGCATCAGGTATTTTGTCTTAGCAATCAGAGAAAAGTCATTCAGACAATATTTTTCACCACTATTTTGGTAGTGCAGGGAGACAAGAAAAGCTCTCTTTTGTCCAAACTTTATCGGGAGCATCTTTTTCCTTTGTTTAATCTTCCAAATTTATACCATTAGAACTACAGTGATCACAGGGTGCACCCACTCTGCTTTCTCCTTATCGGTGTCCTCCATTTAAATTTATTGTTCCTTTGAAGTTTTCAGTTAGGCAAAAACAAGAACTTCTGTTTCACATGAGTTAGATTGTGTCAGATGAAATTTTCTTTTCTTTTCTTTTTTTTTGGCGGAACTGAGGATTGAACTCAGGCCCTTGCACTTGCCAGGGAAGCCCTTATTCTACTGAGCCATCTCCCCGGCCCCTTAAAGGGAGAGGGGCTTTTTTTTTTTTTTTTTTTTTTTTTCAGTGTCAGGGATTGAACTCAGGACCCTGCGCTTGCCAGGCAAGCACTTATTCTACTGAGCTATCTCCCTGGCCCTAAGGAATAATAGCTCCCCTTCTCTGAGGAAGTTTTTTTTTTTTTTTTCTTTTTTCTTCTTTAGCGCAACCAGGTGTTGAACTCAAGCACTTATTCCACTGAGCCATCTCCCTGGTCCCTGAAATTTTCTTTTCTTTTATCTTTTTTTGGTAGAACCGGGGATTGAACTCAGGGCCTTGAACTTGCCAGGGAAGTGTTTATTCCACTGAGCCATCGCTCCAGCCCTCTTTTGTCTTTTTGAGATGGACATTTTTTTTGGCTGGCTCAGGATGCCTTTAGGGCAGGCCTGGTAAGGCTTGAGGATCTGGGGACTGAACTGTCTTTTGTCTTTTTTGAAACAGGGTTTCACTATGCAGTTCAGGCTGGCCTTAAGCTCACTTTGTAGCCCAGGTTGGTCCTGAACTTGCAACAATCCTGCCTCAGCCTCCTGAGTGCTAGGATCAGTGTGAGCCACCATGCCTAGGTGATATTTGATTAGTTTTAAAATAGTAGAGAAGCCGGGCATGGTGGCGCATGCCTGTAATCCCAGCACTCGGGAGGCTGAGGCAGGAGGATTGTTGTGAGTTCGAGACCAGCCTGAGCTACAAAGTGAGCTTAAGGCCAGCCTGAACTGCATAGTGAGACCCTGTCTCAAAAAGACAAAAAAAAAAAAATAAATAAATAAATAAAATAAAATAAAATAAAATAAAATAGTAGAGAGCCAGATGTTTTTCCTCATACCTGTGATCCCAGCACTTGAGAGGTTGAGGCAGGAGAATCATCAAGAGTTTGAGGTCAGTTTGGGCTACATAGTGAGTTCAAGCCTGGCTGACCTACATGGTCAGACCCTCTGTGAAAAACAAAACAAAAAATAACACCACCAAAAAGTTTACAATTAGAATTTTAGATCTTCTGACTCTCACATTGTTCTTGCTGTTAGTTATGTAGCTTTTTCTATTAAGCATCACTGTAAGTCTAAAATAATTTTTCTTTTTCCTTTTTTTGAGACAGGATCTCACTACATAGTTCAGGTTGGACTTGAATTTACTTTTTTTTTTTTTTTTTTTTTTTTTTTTTTTTTGGTGGAACCAGGAATTGAACTCAGGCCCTTGCGCTTGCCAGGGAAGCACTTATTCCACTGAGCCATCTTCCTGGCCCCTGGAATTTACTTTGTATTCCAGGCTGGCCTCAAACTCATGGTAATCCTCCTGCTTCAGTCTCACAACCATTGACATAAAATTATTTCCCAAGCATTGACATAAAATTATTTCTAGCCGAGCGTGGTGGCGCAGGCCTGTAATCCCAGCACTCGGGAGGCTGAGGCAGGAGGATTGTTGTGAGTTCGAGACCAGCCTGAGCTACAAAGTGAGCTTAAGGCCAGCCTGAACTGCATAGTGAGACCCTGTCTCAAAAAGACAAAAAAAAAAAAAAATAAAATAAAAATAAAAAATAAAATTATTTCTAAATTAGTTAATATTAAATTCAAAAAAGATTTAA
>PVKA01045525.1:0-15530 GCA_004027165.1 Ctenomys sociabilis | reverse complement strand
CAAGTAGGTTTTCAGGGAGATTTCTTAAGATTTCTTTTGTCTGTAAATGTTCCATGGGTTTGGAAACAATTTATAGTTTCTATCTATTACATATGGAGCTCTCTCTCTCTCTCTCTCTCTCTCTCTCTCTCTCTCTCCCCCTCTCTCTCCCTCTCTCTCTCTCTCTCTATATATATATATATAATATATATATATAATATATATATATATTAGATAAAATGTAAAAATTCAAATCTTATGTTTGTTCATTTTATCTTTATCTATTAGTTTCTTATAGTTATGTGAAATATTTTTATATGGTAGTACATTTATTTTGGTTCATAGTCTATTTAGAGTTTTCACATGTTTTTAATTGGAGGTGGAGATTAGTTCAACAGTATGCTACTTAATTTAAACTAAATCAATTATTTTATTGGGAGATGTAGAAATAAAAAGCCCATCAATTTTGCTATCATTTAATACCAAGCCTGTGTTTTTAAGTTGAAAATGATTTTATAGATTATTAGACTTCCAGTTGCAGTTTTAAGTTGCCTAATAATGATTCAGTCAATGATGGACCACATATATGATATTGATACAATAAGATTATATTACCTAGTGATAGTACAGTCATTTTAGTTTTTTTTTTTTTTTTTAGTTTGCTTAAATGCACTTTAGGATGTTTACACAAAATGAAATTGCTTAATGATACATTTCTGAAAATACATCTATGTTGTTCAGTAATGTATGACTGTGGATTCTAATTTCTATGGTGAAGTATTACTACTCTCAAATGAATAATATATTCAGATTTTAGCTGTTTGATTTATTTCTCTGGAGATATTTAAACAAAGAGACAGCAAAATTATTATTTTCAATACTTTAAAGGAACCTTCAAAATAAAATATTTTCACAAACAATATAAATCAGAGAGGAAAGAGAACAAAATAAGGTTTTCCTGAGAGTTAGTTAAGACACGGATTAGGGGAGTGAGTAAAGAAAGAGCATGTGCAAATCCTAAGGTGGAAGTAAACTAACTGCTCATTTAAACCAACTTTCTATATCCACCTCCACTGTATTACAGAGTGAATCTGAATTGTCCTCATAAAAATACTCAGGACTCAATCACTCACTTGTGTCAGTTATACACAACTTACTAAGGAGACAAAATGACATATATAACAAGAATTAATGCAGTACAGATTTAATGCAATCTCTATCAAACTACCATCGACACACCTCACAAATCCAGAGAAATCACTGTTAAAATTTATTTGGAACCAGAAAAGACCTAGAATAGCAAAGGCAATCCTGGCCAACAAAGACAAGGCAGGAGGCATTACAATTCCTGACTTGAAATTATACTACAAAGCTACTGTGATAAAATCAGCATGGTACTGGCAACAAAATAGGCCTGAGGATCCATGGAATAGTTTAGAAGATGCAGAAGCCTCTAAAAACATAGTCAGCCAATTGATCTTTGACAAAGGGGCCAAACATGCTTACTGGAAAAAAGATAGCCTCTTTAACAAATGGTCCTGGAAAAACTGGTGAAAAATAAAATATGACACAGATCTATCACCATGCACTAAGCTAAAGTCAAAATGGATTAAAGATCTAAACATTAAAACAGAAACACTAAATCTCCTGGAAGAGAAAATAGGAGGAACTCTTGAAGACATAGGGGTAGGCAAAGAGTTCATGAAAAAAATCATATTGCACGGGTAATCCTTGAAAGAATTAACTGGGAACTCCTCTTACTGAGAAGTTTTTTCAGATCAAAAGAAATTTCCAACAAAGTAAAAAGACAACCCACAAATTTCAAAAAAATCTTAACTAATAAGCAATCAGACAAAGGTCTGCTCTCTAGAATTTATAAAGAACTAAAAAATATTAAGGCCCCAAAATTTAAAGACTCAATCCAGAAATGGGCATGTGAGATGAACACACACTTCTCAGAGGATGAAATTAGAGAAGCGAATAAAAACTTGCAAAAATGCTCCACATCACTAGCCATCTCTGAAATGCAAATTAAAACAACACTGAGATACCACCTCACCCCACAAAGAATGGCTATCATAAAGAAATCAACCAACAATGAATGTTGAAGAGGATGTGGGGAAAAGGGAACACTTCTCCACTGCTGGAGGGAATGTAGACTGGTGCAACCATTGTGGAGATCAGTGTGGAGAGTCCTCACAAAACTGGGATTTCTAATCCCATTGAAGCCAGCTATCTCCCTACTGGGAATTTTCCTGGAGGAACTGAAAACATATGTCATAGTGATATATGTGTACCTATGTTTATATCAGCACAATCTGTGATAGCTAAATCTTAGAAAGAGCCAAGATGCCTGTCACATGAGGAATAGTTGAAAAAGATGTGGTATTTTTATGCAATGGAGTACTACTCAGGTATAAACAATGATAAACTTGAAGCTTTTTTATTTAATTGGATGCCACTTGAAGATACACTCCTATGTGAAATAAACCAGACCCATATGTACAAATTTCATATAGTCTACCTAGTGTAAGAACTCAAAAGAAGAAATAAAAAGAGAAAGGTCTAACAAGAGTTAAGTTAAAATTAGGTTTAAATTTTATCAATAGAATAAACAACAACAAAATCCTCCATTTCTGATATATGTTGATTGAGATTTTACTGTAATAAATATGTCAGACTACATTTTTACTGAATAGAATATTTATCCCTGTACCTCTCTTCCAAACCTAAAGAAGAACCCAACCAAAAAATAAAAAAACAAAAACCGGTCAACCTCCCTAATGATATAGTTGCAAAATCCTTAATAAGATATTAGAAAGAAAAATGCAGAAAATTCTCAAAAAAATTATACATGATAACCAAATAGTATTCATCCCAGGCATACAGGGATGTTGCATCATATGCAAATCAGTAAATGTATTGTATCATATTAACAAAAGCAAAGGAAAAAAATCACATGGTCATCTCAATAGATGCACAAAACCTCTCTGACAAAGTTCAACACTCATTCATGCTTAAAAATTACAGAAAATTTGGATAGTATTTACCTCAATCTGACAAAAAGCCATCGATGAGAAATCAGCTAATAACATCATATGAAGTGGTAAAATACTGAAAGCTCTTATTCTAAAATTATGAGCAAGACAAAAATAAGCAACATCAATGCATCTATTCAATATAGTTCTGGAAACATAAGCCAGAGAGATGAGACAAGAGAATGAAAAAAGCAATCAGGATAGGAAAGGAAGAAGTTAAATTATTGTTTGCAGATGACATAATCCTCTACATAGAGGACCCCAAAAACTCCACAAAAAGAATTTGTAGATTTTATATCCAAATAGTGTAGTGGAATACAACGTTAACACTCAAAAATCAATAGCACTCTTATGCACAAGCAAAAACACACAGGGATACAAATTAGGGAAAGGATACTCTTCATAATAGAGCATAAAAAAATGAAATACTCAGGAATTAATCAAAAGATGACATGAAAGAACCTTAGGTTGAAAATTACAGTACCCTAAAAGGACAACTGGAGAGCCTATCAGAAAATGGAAAGATATCCTTTTTTCTTGGATAAGAAGAGCCAATAAATAGTTAAAATGGTCATATTCCCCAAACTTTTATACAGATTTAATGCCATTTCACTCAACATATCAGTGTCATGTAACACAGCTTTAGAGAAAATACTTCTAAAATTTATTTGGTGTCAGAAAAGATCTAGAATAGCAGAAGCAATTCCAGAGCAAAAAAAGAAAGTCAAAGAACATCACAATCTTAGACCTGAAATTATACTAGAAAGCTCCTCTGAAAATATCACCATGTATTTGCAAAACCAAGCAAGCAAGTAAACAAACAGCAACAATAAAAACAAAACAAACAGGCCTGAGGATCAGTGAAACAGAATAGAAGATGCAGATGCAAACTGAAACACCATTAACAAAGGAGCCAAACATATTCCTGGCAGAAAGTCAGCCATCTTTAACAAATGGTGCTAGAAAAACTATCTTTCCATATGCCAAACACTAAAACTAGGCCCATGTCTCTCACTATACACCAAATTTACCTTAAGAGAAAATAAGTAGAAATATCAAAAATAGAAGGGTAGGCAGAGACTTCATGAACAAAATCCAGACTGCAAAGGAAATACTACAAAGAATGAACAAATAGGATCTCACCTTATTAAAAATATTTTGCACAACACAATAAATCACCTACAGAGTGAAAAATCAACCTACAGAGTGGGAGAACATTACAGCCAGCTATCCCTCAGGTGAATACACACTTTTCAGATGAAGAAATACAAATGGCAAGTTACTACATAAAAAATGTTTGACATCATCATTAATTTGAGAGATGAAAATTGAAACTACGCTGAGATTTCGTCTCCAGAAAGAATAGCTACCATCAAGAAATCAAACAATAACAAATACTGGTAGGTTGTGGGGAAAAAGAAATGCATTTCCACCAATAGCATAGTCTCTGTGGAAATCAGTGTGGAGATTTCGCAAGAAACTAGGATTATTCATCCCACTGAAACCTGCTATTCTTCTGGGTATCTTCCCAGAAGAATGAAAAATATCATGATATATGTACATATATATCATGTGATATATGTGCATCAGTGTTTATAGCAGCACACTGTACAATAGGTAAATCTTGGGGGAAAAACTCAAACACCCATCAGCTCAGGAATGGATAAAAAAAGCTATGACTGTTTTTATACAATAGTAATATTACTGAGACATAAACAAGGATAAAATGGAGTCTTCATAGGTAAATGCATGCAACCTGAGACCATATTTAGAATTGAAATAAATCAGACAGACATGTGTAAACATTATATTTTCTCACCAGTGTGAGAAATTTAAGAAGTAAATAAGATCCAAAATGTAAAATAGGTATGATGAACTGAGAAGAAACTGTTAAAAAAAAATGACAAACTATGATAGGGAAAAGGGTAATGGAAGAAAGGGAAAAGAATAAAATATATTTATGCACAAGATAGTTATGGCACTTATACAGCTATTTTTCTTAGTTCATTGAAAAGAAAGGCTTGTGCCAATATTATTTGAACAAGTTATCATGCCTTTATCTTGTACTCTGAATAACTACTACTGAGACAACAAAATGTAATGTATTAGTTATAGTAACTCCTTTATTAATATGTTCTGAAGTTTCATTGTTATTTTTCTATTTTATCTTTAACATAAAAAGTGTTGTAGGTTTTGTAGAGGAATTAAAAGTATTATCATCTTACAATTTCCTTCAAAAAATGTTTTTCAAGTGGGCCTCATTCAGAGCTACAGATGGCTTTGCCATTTAGCCCCCTCATCTTTGTTAGAACAAGCCAATTAATATCATATTCCTATATTCTTAATTAAGGCTGCCCTATTAGTTTTCTATTGAGTGAACTGTTGCTGATTAACTGAAAATTAGTCAGTGAAGCTAATGATTTTTTTCTTCAGATCCTGTGGGCCCATAAAATGTTCATCTGAATTAAAGACAGTTAATTATTGTGTATGATTTGCCAGTAGACTGAACTTATTGAGTCAGTATGACGAGTCCAGGTTGGGGTGGTTGATTTGATACAAGCTGGCAGATCTCTCTTTCAGAGTTAGCTGTTTTCCTCTTAGCGCATGTCTCTTCCAGGCATTTGTAGGAAATGATGCCTGGCAGCTCTTTCACTCAGCTTACAAGAAAAGCTCCCCAGCGTATCATGCAGGTAAGAGCAAAATAAGAACCTTTCACCACTGGTAAAGCATATCATTTCTTGGTAAGCAGCACAATTTCTATAAGCTGATAAAGATCATCACAATTTCAATACATTTTTAAAGTTGGTGCAATGCATTCTGACCAACCTGTGATCCTGTGGATACTCCATTCCAGCTACACTGGTTTGTTAATAGAATGACAAGCAAATGTAAAGAAGCTCATGTTCTTCTAGATTATTGGTCCTTGAGGCCTCAAGAGGAAGGAGGGAAGGTGAGAACACATTTTCTCAGTAAGAACTCAAAAGAATTATCCTGGCTTCAGTAAGACAAAACAGTGGATACACAGTGAAATGTCAAACAGAGAAGATGCAAGTATGATTTTAAGATACTGAAATCCAGGTTATCTCAAGCTGAAATTTTATATTCACTGTTGTTTTGTAGTACAAAACAACATTCCTTTCACATTGACAGTATCATTTTGGTACTTTAGGTATTATCCTAATTTTCTTTTTGATGTAGGGTGAGAAGCCTGGCATGCCAAAAATACAGTTACTTTAAATCTACTTAGTATATTTTGAAGTAGAGACTGCATAACATTTCCTCATGTGTAATTCTCATATGCATGGTAAAATAGAAGGCAAATACAATGCCTAAGTCAGATCAATAGTGTTGTGCTAAATAAACTTGATCTCCTGTTTATATTTTAGTTTAGGATCTTGTATTAAAGAGATTGTCCACTTAAAGATGTAAGAGTGAAACTTAAAGCCTTGTTTTGAGCTAAGGAATGGTAAATAAAATCTCTCCACTAAAAAGATCATTGTTGAGAGAAGTAAGTATTAAACTTTCATTTCTACCTTTTTATAAAATTTCCTGAAGGGAGGAACATAGAGACTCAGAAATGGTTGCAGGTGTGCACAAACTAAAAGTTAGACAAACTGAAAAATAATTTCAAGGGCTCTTTAGAGCCAATAATGTAATATCCTTAATGATCTGCTGAAATAATCACTGAGATGGTGTAATGAATGAGAGGTACTCAGGATTAAAAAAAGAAAAACTAGAAAATTTTGTTGAAATATTTCCTTAAAGTTTTACCAAGTTAAATGTTGGGAGGCCCAAAGCAATTGTTGAATTAACCAGGATTTCAACTGACCATGCTTGGTCAAAGCTGAATTTACTCACAATGACCTATGTATTACATACAGCTCAGTCAGTTGCTTCTTCGTCAAGTCATCATGCAACTTCCTCAGGAGGATGTTTGCATACCAGGAAACGACCTATATACAACTAAATAAAGTAATTTTGGCTAATGAGATTTGCCTACTGAGATTCAAAGTTAAAACTGAAGATGATCAACAGATGTTCCAATTCCTAGCATTTTCCTTCTCTTACTTTCCTGCTTACAGCAGTAAATGTCTGTGTAGTAACATTTAGGTGACTAATGCTCTCATTTAGCAAGAATGACCTTAGAATGACCATGAAAAACTTTAATGGCTGGGCTGTAAGTATAACTCAGTAGTAGAGCATATATAAATCATGTGTAAGACCCTGAATTTGATCCCTAGCAAGCTCCTCATTTGTAAGTCCGTTTGGATTTTATGTTTTTAATTCTGATCATTGCTCCTGAAGGAAGATAGAAAAAGTGGAAAAGTTAAGGTTATCAACTGAAATGATCAAGAGTTTTCTGTAGCATATTTTAGTCAGGTAAAACTTCAAAAACATCATCAAATTTACAGATCCATATGAATTTGAAGTGAGCTCTTAAAGGTAGCATTTCTTCATGACAAGGAAAATGTGTTTTCACATATATAATTGTTCAACAGCCCTGAGATAGACATCTGGAAAGTATTTTCTATATTTTAAAAATAATAGATGAGAGTCTGAAAGATGCAAGGAGAACTGCATCTTTTAGAGAGATTTTACATTCTAATAGCCCTTAGTAATTGGAGAAACCCAAACCTGGAATTTCATCTCTTACTTGTTTTTTATGGTTTATGTATGGGCAACCCCCAAAAGCCTCAGGCAGTCATGAGGCAGCTATAGGAGTTTGTGATTGATTATAGTGGGTGTGGATGTTCCAGCAGCCCTGGGGCAGGTAATTTGCATTACAATGTAAGGAGGGAAGAGAAGTTAGCTGCTTGAGCTGCTGCTACTCCTCCCTTTTTGCTCTTGCTCTTTGCTGCTGCCATGAAAGGCTGTTCTCTGCCCTGTGCCACTCCTAGGAGCCAGCTGAATATGGACTGAAACCTCCAGTAACTGTGAACTAAATAAACCTTTCCTTCCTTCATTTTGGGTGTCGGGTATTTGTCCCAGGAATGAGAGAAGAGGAACTGAGACACTGTTCCATTTTCCTAAGTTGACTAAGTTAATATATTCCTATTCAGCATTACAAGAAATGGTAAGAATCTTTATAATTTCCTGCCTTCTTTGGGCTTTGGGCTTGACTAGCTCTTCTTTTCTATAAGTTTGAGGAAAAGCATAAGATCATTATTAGGGCTTGTGCTGTTTTCCTTATGTGCAAATTTATTGTCATACATTTTCCTCATAAGAGAGCTTTCATTGCATCCCAGAAGTTTTAGTAAGTTGTATCTGCATTGTCATTTGGCTTTAAATAATTTTAATTTATTCTTTATTTTCATCTGTGACCTACTCCTTGGTTAGGAGGCTGTTATTTAATTTTCATGTGTTTATGGTGATTTTGTAGTTTCGTTTCACAATGATTTCCAGTTTTATTGCACTGTGGTCAAATGACATGCATGTAATAATTTCAATTCCTTCACATTTACTTAAGAGTGATCTGTATAAAGATTAGAACAGAAATTAATGCATTGGAGATGAATAAAACAATACAAAGAATAAATGAATCAAAGAGTTATTTCCTTGAGTAAATAAATAAAATTGATAAACCCCTAGCCAACCTAATAAAAAGGGGAAAAAGCCCAAATTCATGTAATAAAGAATGAAAATGTTGTTTCAAAGATTTGGCTACTATAAATTGTGCTACTATAAACATAGGTGTACATAAATCACTATAATATGATGTTTTCAGTTCCTCTGGGGAAATTCCCAGTAGGAGGATAGCAGGATTAATTGGGATTTCCAGTCCTAGTATTTGAAGGAGTTTCCACACTGATTTCCATAATGGTTGCACCAGTCTACATTTCTACCAGCGGTGGAGAAGGGTTCCTTTTTCCCAAAAGCCTCTCCAACATTTGTTGTTGGTTGATTTCATTATGATAGCCATTCTTTCTGGGGTGAGATGGTACATACAAAATAGTTAGGATAGATATACAGCTGCTTTCTTTTAAATCAATGAGAAGAAAAATTTGTACTAATAGTGTTTGGGCAGGATAGCACGTCTGCATCTTGTACAATGAATAATCAGTATGAAGACAAAAATATTCAATGTATTAATTATTGTAACTGTCCTACTAATTGGTTTTGAAACTGTCTCATTGCTATTTGTTTCTCAATAAAATTAATAAAAAAAGAAAATGAAATGAGAGTAGGGGAGGAGAGAAGGAAGAGAAAAGAAAAAGGAATAGAAAGAAAGATGGAAACAGAGTTTTGGTAGATAAGGAGGAGAAGAGTGGCTGAAGGGAGAGGAAGAAGATTAGGGAAAAAAGAACAATCAAGATTTTCCAGTACAAGTACAAATTCCCCATGATGAATGTGATCATTATGTATATCTAACATGTAACAGTAAAATCAATTTTTTTCTCTTTTATATTTTTTATTTTTTAATTTTTGTTTTATTGGAGTATAAATATCAATGAGATAGTTTTATAATACCTTGACAAGATGGATTTGATAAATTAATACATTGCAAACTGTTTTCATGTTTTGGTATCGTAGAAGGTGCATACATGATATTATACTTACAGACATCATTACACCATATGTCTCTTATCAGTAAATAAATAGAGTGTAGCTCTTTGCGTGTCTTATTTTTTATATCTCAATTACATCAAAGATTCAATAATTAATACTTTCTACCTTGATATTTTCCTAGTGGTTGTCCATAGTACTAGAAGCTGACATAATATCCTGTCCAACCACCATTAGTAAATCAATTTTAAAAAGGAATAAGAAAAAGAATGAAAAGTGCAAAATCACTACAGACCCAGAGAAATTCAAAAGATCAATTCCTACCTCCAAAATCTTTACTCTCACAGAATGGAAAACACAGAGGAAACAGACAGTTGCGTAGGTACACTTGAAATGCCAAAGCTGTCAGAAGATGTACAAACTCTGAACAACCCAATGAAGAGAAATGCAATTGAAAATATAATAAAAAAAGTATACCAACAAAGAAATGCCCAGTTCCTGATGGATTCAAAAGAGGTTTAGAGAATATTTAATGTCAACTTTCCTCAAACTCTTCAATGAACTTGAAATGGAAGCAATTTTCCCAAACTCATTCCTGAGACAAGTATTACTCTGAATCCAAAAACCAGAGAAAGATCCAACTAAAAAAGAGAAATACAGGTCAATCTCTCTAATGAATATAAATGCAAAAATTGTTGATAACGTATTTGCACACAGAATTCAGCAAATCACCAAGATTATATATCATGTCCAAGTGGGATTCATTCCAGGAATACAAGGATGTTTTAACATACACAAATCCTTAAATGCAATACACCACATCAACACAACCAAGTACAAAAACCACATGATCATCTTAATTAATGCAGAAAAAGCTTTAGGAATACTCCAATACTCATTCATGTTAAAAACCCTACAGAGAATCAGAATAGATGGTCCATATCTCAAGCTGATAAAAGCCATTTATTTGAAACCAGCAGACAACATGATACTAAATGGGCAAAAACTGAAGGCCTTCACTTTAAAACTGGGAACAAGAAAAGGATGTCCACTATCTCTTCTCTTATTGAATAGAGTTCTTGGAAAAATTAGCCAGAGTAATTAGACAAGAGAGAAAAATAAAATGAATAACGATTGGAAAGAAGAAGTAGAAATACCATTATTTACAGAGGACATGATACTCTACATAAAGGAACCTTAAAACTCCACCAAGAGTCTTATAGATTTAATCACCAAATTCAGCAACATAGCATGATGCAAAGTCAACACCCTAAAATCAGTAGCATTTTTGTACACAAACAATGAACATATTGAGAGAGAAATAGGGGAACTGTGCCTTGCATAATAATATCCAAAAATGAAATAACTAGATATCAATCTCACAAAGAATGTAAAAGATTAATATAATGAAAATTATAGTACTCTGAGAAAAGAGACTGGAGAGGATTTGATAAAATGGAACAACATTCCATGATCTTGGATAGAAAGAACCAACATTGTGAAAATAGTCATACTCCCAAATTTGTTATATAGGTTCAATATAGATTCAATGTAATTCCAATTAAAATACCATTAGTATATCTTATAGAACTACAGAAAACTTCCCTCAAATTCACTTGAAACCTGAAGAGACACAATATCGAAAGCAATCTTAGGAAATAAAGGAAAGGTAGGAATTATCACAAATTCTGACCTGAAATTATACTATGAAGCTACTGTCCTAAAATTAACATGGTAATGGCATACAGACAGATCCGAGGAACAACGGAATAGATTAAAAGATGCAGACACCACTGCAAATAAACTCAGCTATCTTATCTTTGATATAGGGGACAAACAGGCTTTCTAGAAGAAAGATAGCCTCTTTAATAAATGATGCTGAAAAAATCTATCTTTCTATATGCTGAAGGCTAAAACCAGGCCCATGTGTACCACCATGCACAAAGCTATAGTTGAAATGGATCAAATATTTAAATATTAAAACAGAAACACTGGGTTCGGTTACGCAAGCACAGGGACCACAGTTTGATCCCTGGCTCCACATGCCCTGCCAGCCCCACCCTTGGGGGAGGGCTGAGCCAGCCATAGTGTCTAGGCATAGTGGCATAAACCTGCAATCCCCGTGCTGGGGAGGTTGAAAAGAGAAGGATCACTATGAGTCCAAGCTGCATAGTGAGACCCTGTAACAACCAAATACATTAACCCCCCTCCCACTAAATCTTCTGCAGGAAAATGTAGGTAGAAATATTAAAGGCATAGGGATAGGTAGAGAGCCCATGAACAAAAACCAAGCTGCACAGGAAATATTTCAAAGAATCAACAACTAGGATCTCATTTTTTAAATATTTTTTTAACATCAAAGCAAATCTCCAACAAAGTAAAAAGAAAACCTATAAACTAGAAAAAAAAAAAAAAAAAAAAAAAAAAAAAAAAAAACAAAAAATACCAAAAAAAAAAAAAAAAAAAAAAAAAAAAAAAAAAAAAAAAAAAAAAAAAAAAAAAAAAAAAAAAAAAAAAACAGCCGACTGTTCCTCAAACAAAGGTCTTTTATCTAGAACATATTAAGAATTAAAAAAATTAGGCCTCCAAATTCAAAGACCCATTTCAAAATGAGCATCTGAGATGAATATACATTTCTCACAGGAAGAATACAAATGCCAAGTAAATATATGAAAAAATGTTCAGCATCATTGCTCATTTGAGAAACGCAATTTAAAACAACACCAAGATTCCATCTCACCTCAGAAAGAATGGCTATTATCAAGAAGTCAGCCAATAACAACTGAAGAATGGCCAAAGAAGATGTGGTACTTTTACACAGTAGAGTACTATTCACCTGTAAAACAGGATAAATTTGAGTCTTTTTTTGGTAAATGGATCAAAGTGGAGTACATGCTCTTAAGTGATATAAATCAGACCCACATGTACAAACATCATCATATTGTCTCCTTAGTGTGAGAACCTGAATGAGAAAAATGGAATCTGAAGTTTAAAATTGATACAGAGAAAAGGGAATAAACTTATTCAAAAGGAGAATTTCAGAAGATTTCCTCATTGTCTTGCCTCAATAGTTTCATGTGATATAAACACATTTATTATTACTAAGTTGAGAAGGACAACAAAAGGAATGGGGGAAAGAGATTTATTTATGTGAGTAAGCATGATGGTTTGGATAACTGTACTGTGCTTTTCTGCTGATTCATGCAAAAAGCAGTTAATGCTTTATTTTGTTTTGTCTTTTTATTTTCTTAATTTCTTATGCATTTCTTTTTTTCTTTCTTCTTCCAATTTTGTGTGCACATATCTGGTAATATGAATAAGTAGTTGGAAGACAACACTATTACAACAAATACTCTCAAATTCTTATTACTTTGTTAGGTGAAATTCTGTATCACTTGTAATTTTTTCTTTTAATTCTAATTTGTATCCTTTTTTAAAAAATGAAAAAACATATGATCAGAATCAATTTTTTCAATATGCAATATTTTCAGTTTTACCTATAATTTATGGTATATAGCCTCATTTCCTCATTGTCTTGCATTTAATAGGTTCATATGGTATAAACACATCTAATATTATTAGCTATACCTTTAGAGACTGCGAGTTCTCACTGAGAGCTGTTTTAATGTTATTTTTATCAACAACATTTTATTGAAATTCATTGAGCAATCCTTTGGTTACTGGTCTCAGGAAATTTCAGAAAGGATTTAAGGGCACTAGATCAAGAGTCAATAAGGTGTGACCCATTACCCCGATTTGCTGACTGCTTTTTTTTGTAAGTAGTTTTATTGGAACAGTACTATACTCAGTCACTTATGCAGTGTCTATATCTGTTTTATCACTGCAATGGCAGATTTGGATTGTTATAACAAAATGGGATGTAAATCCTGAAATATTTTCTGCCTGGCCCTTTACAGAGAAAAGGAGGTCCAACATCTGACCTATACAATCAATTACATAGAAAGTTTCTAATGAATGACAGAGGAAAAAACAATGGAGATTAACCAATCTACATTGTTTTCTGTTTCTTTCAAGGAATGAGGACTCAGGAACAATTTTTATTTTAAGGTGAAAACATCTTTTGGGACTTATGATAAAGAAACAGGAAGTAAGGGCCGGCCAAATGACTGAATGGATTAAACTACTTAGACAGAGGAAGAGGCCTGAGTTCTATCCCTGGGCCCTGCCCATGCCAGCCCTGTCCCCACTCCCGGGGTGCACTGAGACTGTGATTGAGACAGCGTGGTGGTATGAGCCTGTATTCACAGCACTTGGGAGGCTGAAAACAGGACGATGACTAGGAGTCCTATCCATGCAGCGAGACTGTGTAGGCCATGTAGACTCTGTCTTAAAATACAACAACAACAACAAAAAATCAGGAAGTAGAACTTTTACTTTGGGATAATTTCATAAAATTGTACATAGCATTTAACAAGAAAAATACATTTGGGAGAGTTATTCTTCAACAGTGAATCAAAGTAATGAGAGAGAATTGCATGAGGAGAAGATTTGAACCAGGTCATAGCGTACTAGTTCTTATACTAAGTTGATTTGCATCCATTATATTCTGTAGTGCATTTACTAACTCCAATCAAAATCTGAATGTATTTTCTTAAAAATCATTTTAATTACCGACATTTATTTCTCTTTGCTTTTATCAACAAAGGAGTTCATGGGTTATCATTACTACATGAGTATTGGGACATTGGTTCATCTTTACTAGATGTTATTTGTGATTGGGCATAGAAATTGTTTTGTAGCAACTAGTATAAAAACAAACTTTTCATATCTAAATTGTACAATCTATGGAGGTGACTTTTCTTTTCTCTGGAGATGATAAATGTGTGCCTACTGGTGCTACTGTTTAATTATAGATGGCTAGCTGTGAGAAATATAGAAATGATTACAGCCAATTAAACCTCAAAGCAACCTCCCAATGTGCCCTATAAGGCATGCGTTTTATTTATGGAGCTATTTTACCTACTCACACACAATCCTATTGCATTTAGAACTTCCTAAAGGAAATGTCTACAATTATTTTGTAAAGTGCTTGAAAAAATATTTTGATTGTAAAATGCTTTTCATTCAAGAATTTTTGCTCTAACCCATATTTGTGAGACAAAAATGCATGGAAGACATTATGATATGGGTGAGCCAGTTCAGACTTTAACCCCAGGCATACATGGGGGGATGCTTTGACTGTCATATATTGCCATACTGCAAATGGCTCACTAGTGCTGGATGGTAGTATGTATGGTAAGTTTGAGACAGTGATAGATCCGGAGGCATTGTCAGGAGCTCAGTATTGAAGCACGCTTTGTCCCATGATAAAAATAGACAGTTTTCAAGATATCAATGGAACCTCTAAAAGGTTTTAAGGCATGAGCATAATGCAATACAATATTTACCCTTGAAAAATACTCTTGGCAGCAGGGTAGATGATTGAAGAGAAAGGAAAGAGTGTGCAGGTATGTAGAGATTTGAAGGGCTGCTATAAAATTTGGGGTTTTCAACGAGTGCTGGTATGAGTATCAAAGAAACATGACTAGAATTCAGACAGAGCCTACTTGTGAGATACAGTAGTTCACGTTGGAATCCATGGTTCCGCCAAAAAAACAAAATGGAAGTACACTCATTGTACTTGTGCATTGAGTTCTTAAAAATAGCTAAGTTACTTATTTCAGTTAAAGAGATTTTTCCACTGTTTTGGACCCTTCCACTTTGTGTGATTCTGTTGGTATATAAAAAAATCTAATTTTACGTTATTTCCATTATATATTTGTAACAGTAAAATGATCTATACTGATACAATCTTTGTGACAAATGCTGGAACAGCAGGAATAGATACAAAAACTCAAATGTAATCAGTAAAAATGATCCAGCTATAGCTGGGGAAAGAATGCATTCTATACCCTCAAACATTATGATATATTGAAATGATGTTATCAAAATGTGTGATTTTCAGATAAGGTAAGTAGTTACACATGTTTGAGATAATAGTGAAAACAA
>PVKA01045524.1:0-15491 GCA_004027165.1 Ctenomys sociabilis | reverse complement strand
TTTGTTTTTTTTTTTCATAAGGCAAAATAATTTTATTTCTTAAATGCCTACATATTTACAGTCATACAAATTTTCATGCATCGTAACAGGAGATTCTGTGCTTTCACAAGTTTAAAACTTAAAAGACTCTTAAAATCTAACTTGATCACTTGTAAAGAAATCAGTGGCTGATGAGAAAATGTTAAATTACTATTAGCTGAAGATTTTACCAAAATCATGAACAGCATTTAAGCACGAATACCATTATTTTATTTTTCACACTATACTTCGGGTACTTAGATTAAACTCTCCTGGCAACAAGAAGACTGAGTTTCTTGTAACTAAACTACAGTTACATATGAAAGAGAGCTTTTAATTCATGGTGTCAGAAGAGTCCACATTATGAAGACATAATTTAATGAAGGTTACATGATGGAGAGCCAGCAAAATACGCTAGCACTGAGCCATGATTTGCCAAGCAAGCATGCACTGAGCCAAAGGACTACTTTGGGCCTTAGTAAGTCCTTGATTATTGCCAGCTTTTCTATAATGTTCAGGTTCTCAGAGGTCACTAAATTTTATAATTATCTCCAAACAATTTTCTTCAAGGTCATTTAGGCTTTGTCTAAACAGCTGGGTATGTTGCCAAGCAACATCACCATCTCCTTTGCTTAACTCTGCTTCCAAAATAACTTCTGTGGCACCAGAAAAGCCATGGTAGGAACAAAGATTTTTATCACCTGTCAGGTCTACTTGTGATGTATCAGATCGCAATTTCCATTTTATTGTTCCTGTCTCAAAGGTTTGACTACTTGTTTTAATGGAAATGCTCTCTATCTTTAGGCCAACAGACCCACACTCAAACTTCCAAGAAATATAAGCAAAAGAGGATCCTTCTTTTCAAGCTAAATACACCATGTTCCAGTCTGTCTCAACTTTTCTGAATATGGATTCCATTTTCCACACTCCATTCTCCCATCCAGAAATGGTTTGATTATTATTTGAAACTCAGACATAATGATCTTTCACAATATTGTAACAAAGGTACAGTTATTTAGAAATCTTTTCATTTTCAGAGGGAACGAGCAGGATTTCTTTTCTCTCTAGACCCACTTCACCTTGAGCTACTCTCCAAGCCAATGAACTGGATATTCTTCCACCAAGTTCTCCAGGTGTAGGAATTATGGGCGATATAAATTCAACAAGTTCCACAATTATCCTTTGTAGAAGTTCTTGTCTTCTATTTTCTGATAAAAATAGTTGTCTCTGCTTATTAAGCCCATTAATAGTTTCATGAAGTAATTCTTCTGTTATCATAGTTCTTCTGGAGATCACCTCTTCATGTTTACAAGAATATCTCCAAGTGACATCAACTACCTCATCTTTAGAAAACGCTATGACGTAGAAAGGCTTCTTGCCCCACCCTATTTCATACAGGAGTGGCTTGTCACACACATCTTCACATGCATCACAGTGCAGCCACCGCTGCTGAGAAGGAGAATAGACTTCGGTCCAAACATGATCTGTATAATCCCAAACATAGCGAGCCTCAAGCCCTAAAGCACAGCAGCACAGTGTAAAACAATTGGCCCACTTGCCACACCGTCCACATCTTGTCTCCAAAAGTTTCTCAGGATTGTTATATCTTGGGAATCGATTGTTGAGCTGACATGCATCACAGTAATGATCTTCTACAAGCTGTGCACCCCACTTTAGCTCATCCTCATTGGGTGTTAATGATTTATCTCTAGATTTAGTCTGTCCACCAAATTTGGTACATGAAATGTCATTTACCCAATGAAAAAATTCCTCCTTAAACCAGTGTAAAAGCTCCAGCAAAAGAAAATCCTCATCACTTATATTAGCACCTTTATCCAATTTTCTAGCTCTGGATAACTTTTCTTGTGATTTCCTTTTTAATTCTTTGACTGGAATACAAGTCAATGCTTTCTCCTGAAGAATGGGATTTTCATAGAGTAACACATGTTGAATGTTGGACTGAAGAACTTTTAGAATGGTTGAATCAGCTGCAACCTTTGGTGCAGAAGGTGGATTTAACTGCCCTTGATGGTTCCCTGTTTTCTGGGTTAACCCACTGGAATCTGAAGATTGTGCTGCAGGAAGCTGGGTACTGGACACAGGTTGCTGAGATGATTCTGCCTTGTGGCTCTTATTTGATTAATTCAATCTACTACTTCTCTCTATGGCAATCAGGTCGCGAATTTTTTGCAATTTTTCCACTGAAGCTTTTTTAGGGAAGATGAGAGGTGTTTCTCCCTCTTCAAATCCCATTTCAAATAAACATTCAACAGCTCCTCTGACAGGCAAGAGTCTAGTAGAAAAAGTAGTGTTTCCAATCCGAATAGATCTATATTTTTCATCGTTAGGATTTCTGTAATCCCAGAATTTGAGAGGCTGAGGCAGGAGTATCCTTGTGAGTTAGAGATCAGCTGGGGCAAAATGTGAGTTCAAGGCCAACCAGACCTGCATAATGAGAGCCTACCTGAGGATGTTGTCTGCGTAGGTAAGGAGCAGCTTGGAGGCCTCCAGAAAGGTCTTGGGGGCGTTCTGGCAGAGCTCGGCCACGGCTGGGGACGCCAAGCCCGAGGAGGTGCTCAGCACCTCCGCCATGCCCGAGCGCCCGCGGCTGGCGCCGCCCCTCGCGCGCGCTGCGTCCCTCTTTTTCTAATATTTGAAAAAAAATTATATAATGCTAAGAAAATAGTTCACTTTCTTGGGTCAGAGCTAGACTAAGTTTCTTGGGGCTTTGATAATGCTTTGGATAGCTCTCCTCTTGGATGGCTTTATATTTCCAGATGAAATACCTATTTAGAAGGAGCATTTTCCTCCTTTAAGCTGATTCAGGCTGAATGAAATATTTTAAAGCTACATAAAATTGAGACTAGCGTTCTTATAGATGGCCTTAAGAGAACATTAGAATTGAAACCTTTACCAGGGTCCATTCAACCTAACTCGATTCAGCTCTACAACCATTATTTATTGAGTGCTCAAAGTGGGAGGAATCAAGATAAGTACAGCTTGATCCCTGCCCTCAAGATGCTCAGAGCCAAGAGGAGGAGACAGGTGCAAAGCCATGTGTCAGCCAGCTGCCTGTGATAAGTGCTCTCACCCTGTGAGCTCTTGCCACCGCGATCTCTTGGTCCCAGAGGATTCTGGACAGCTCTTCACACACAAGGCAACTTCTCCCTATATCTCTTTATCAGCTGCTAACAGAATCCAGCTCTGGTTACTCCTACCAGGTTTCTGTATCATGAATACTGCTTTCCTTCTCACGAAACAGAAAGAAATTGCAAACACCTGTACATTTGCACCCGTTTCTCCTAATTGCCACCAAACATCTTCTGTCCCACCTCCCTTGCACGTTCTTCCAGTAAGTGCCATGAAATAAAGGCACAGAGCCATAGCAGGGGTGGAGGGGGAGAAATAGATTCCACCGAGCAGGGTCACCTAAGATTTCCTAGAGGAGATGCCCTTTAACTGGGCCCAGGAAGGTGGATGATTTCAGAAAATGAGAGGAAGGCTTTCTGGCAGAGAAATCTCTGAAAGGGCAGGGAGAAGGGGGCAAGTGAAAGAGGGTTTGAGGGTAGTGGGTTTGGAGTCTGCTCTGGGCGGGAGAGTAGCTCAGGAGGGAGAATTTAAAGAGGGCTTTGGCATTTCAGCCTAAGCCTGAGAGGTGTATCAGCCTAAGGAATCTGAAAGGTATTCTTTGTGCAAAGTGTAGCAAGGACAAAGTGGTCATGAAATTGTGTGTGTGGAAAGGAAGCCCTGAAGCCCTTTCCATGTGGCTTTTGTTCTCAGATCTCTCCATAAACCAACCCGGTTGGGATGAGGCCCTAGAGGTGAGGCCCATATACTACAGCTTCCCAGTGAGCCCCCAAGGCTTGCTGTGGTGCCTGCTCCAAGCATAGAGCTCTTTCGTCTTCTGATGCTCAGTAGAGAGGTACTGAGGAGTGGAGCAGATATGTAGGAGCTGCTGCTAAGCCTCCAGGCAGCAAAACTGTGCAGTTTCAATGCATAGGCCCAGGAGCTGCAACAGATGAACGGCAACTCATGTAAGAATTGGATTTTCTATTATTTTGCTGTTTAAAAAAAAAAAAAGAAAGAAAAAAGACCCAGCAGTCACTTTCTCACCAGCCTCTGCCACAAGTCTTGGTCAGATTCAGCTGAAAAGAAGGCAGACAGGTGAGCTTGTCTCAGGGAAGGAGCACATCAGAAACATAATCCTTCCAGAGTCATTCTGAAAATTGCTTTTGCTGATCCAGGATGGGGGAAAAAACAAAGTGTATTTGATGAATTCAGCAAAATGAAATCCTGGGAAATTATCTGAGTTTTAAAAGATTTCATAGAAGAGCTTAGAAGTATCTGGCTGTTTTTGTGGGAAAAAGCACACGCATACACACACACACATGTGCACATACCACACACAGGTGTGCACAGACAGTGGCAGTGCCTGGAACCCAGGGTAGCATCGTTTACTGTTCTTTTCCTACAGAGCAAAGGAGGTGGAGAGCGAGTAAGGCATGAATTTTAAAGCAGATGTTAAAAGTAAAAGAAAATCAGAGCGTCTGTTTCCCCAGAAGGAGCATGAGCCCTTCACATTTGTTATTTTTGAAAACATTGAAGCCTTGAGTCTTTGGGGTGAGAGTTAACCTTGATTGCTTGTGGCTGCATTTCACGTGTAGAACACAGGCATCAGAAACACACCGGGGCCCTGTGCTCAGGGAAAGAGGCTGGCTTCCCCCAATTTTACCTTTCTCTGTGGTGTGTTTTGGCTTTGGTTTTGTCTTCTTGGTTTTCTGGAGATAGGGTCTCACTATGTAGTCCAGGCTGGCCTTGTACCCACAGCAATCATCCTGCCTCCGCCTCCCAAGAGCTGGCATTACAGACACACATCACCCCACCCAGTTAGTGTTATCTGCTCTTGAGCAGACCACAAGAGGTTAAGAGAGAGGAAAATTAATTACCTGCGCCCTCCTGCAGCCCCCTGAATGCCCCCTCCCTGCTTGAGACACCTGTCTGTGCGATGCAGATCTTACACCTATTGGCTCGGGTCTCCCTGGTATCTCGATGTGGCAGAGACTCAAGCATCTAACCCAGGAGTGGCTGCTATGGTTTGTATCTAGATGTCCACCAAACCCTTGTGTGGTCAGAGATGGAACTTTCTAAGAGATGGCTGCCTCTAGAGTATGTGATTCTGGGATTACAGGCATGTGATTACTAAATCAGTCCACCAATTTATTTGGCATTACCCTAGTCCCAGGAGCCTCGATAGAGTATTATAGGGGCAGAAAGAAGCTGCTAACGTCCCTTGCTTGCTTGATTTTGCTGTCTTCTGCCTGCCATAAACTGTTTTCTCCTCAATGATGCCCCTCTGCTAAGCTGCCCTTCCTTGGGGCCAGCCAGTTAAGGACTGAAACCTCTGCAAACCATGAGGCTAATTAAACCTTTTCCACTTTAACTTTGGGTGTTGGGTATTCTGCCTCAGCAACAATAAAAGTAACTAAGACAGTGGCACTTCTGTGGCAGAGCTGGCCCACCTCCACAGAGTCAGTGTCTGTGCTGGCTTCAACTGCACAACAGGAAGTTGAGGCTCTGGAGGGCAAGGGAGGTACTGAGCAACTGAGGAAGTGTGTAAGATGGGCCTGGGACAGGGAGGAGCAAAGCTGATCCCTCAGAATTATTAGAAGACCTGTACTTCTGGCCAGACTACATAGCAACCAGGCAGGACAGGAAACTGCAGTGTTGATCTTGGTTGGTTGAGTTCTGCATGCATTGTCTCATCTAAGCACTTAGGCAAGTAAGAAATCCAGGAGCATGAAGACAGGAAATTGTTTCCAAGGCCTTATCCAATGTCCCCTCTTGTTATAATGCTGTGCTATCAGTTTAGCTATGTCCAAAATCCCACCGAAGCCTAGAAAAGTACCCCCACTAGGCCAGGTCTACCAGACCGTTCCACAATGTGTGCTTCATCATTGAGTTTTCCCCAAGCACTTACTAAGTCCTGCACCTTGGCTATGTTCTGTCCTAACCAAAACTCATGAAGAGGCTTTATCCTGAAGTAGTGACACCGAGAGGTGATGGAACCTTCCAGAAGGAATCAGGTCAGCCATGCCCCACTCTCATGAAGGGATTAGTGTAGTTCTCAGGTTGTTGTAAAGTGAGTTTGGCTTCCCTGCTGGCACTCTCTCACTTCCTGTGTTGCCATGTGCTCTTTTCCAGTGCATGCACTTGCTCTTCTGCTCTGAGGCCTTCATCAGAAGCCAGGCAGGTGCTGCTGCCATTGCCAGTGCTGTCAATGAAATGAACTTCTAGTTTTAGAATTTACCCAACCCTTTATCCAGAAAGGGCCTTGCAGCCCGGCTGACCCTCATGGAGAAGGTCCCAAGCTTGCACTTGCTCATGGAAGGCACCATGCTCCCATCAAGTCCTACCCTATGTTTGTTCTTCATAATATACCTGAACATTGTGAAATTATTATTTCATTCTTAAGGATAAAAACTTAAAATCTATACTCAGCTTTTGCTAAAGATAAAGTGCACTTTTTTTCCTGTTTCTCCCAAACAGAATCATAAGTCTCTTTAGTCACATCTGAATGTTTGAAGTTCTCTCAGGACAAAGCAACCACGACACGCACTTAGCACATCCACTTGTTGATGTATAACTTCCCTGGCTCATCCAACACGTAAGGTGCATGACTGACGATTACAGCTGGGCCCAGTGTCCATGAACTGAAAAAAATCACAATTATAAGTTACACAACTTGCTTTAAAATTATCTATGGCTGACTCCCTGGACACTCAGATTATGTGTACTAAGTTAAGATTTGCTCAGGGACTGGGGAGATGGCTCAGTGGAATAAGCCCTTCCTGGAAAGTGCAAGAACCTGAGTTCAATCCCTGGTTCCACCAAAAAAAAAAATTTGCTGTCATCTGATTATTGGTCTACCTCAGCACGAGAATTTTAACATATGTGAATTTGAGAGTATAGCAATAAATAATTAAAAGTACTAAAGTTCTTTCTTTTAAATGTATTTAGCAAGGGTCTACAGGGTCTTACTACACAGATCAGATTCATAGTGAGCCTCCTGTTTTCAGCCCTCCAAGAGTTTGGAAAGAGTCTCAGTCTCTGTCTCAGCATACCCATGGTGTGGGGGCAGGGTCAGCACAGCATGCTGGGGATCAAACCCATCCCTGCACCTGTCTAAAAATGTGTTATAGTTCTTAGGAGCCCAATAAAGTAATTACAAGTTAGTTTGTGTTCATGCTGAACTAAACACCTCTGTACAGTGTCAGCATGTAACAGTATCTCCCAGACTTCAATGACCCTATCAGGATAAATGATAATATAACATTTTGAAAAGGAAACAATTACTTAGTACAGTCAAAGCCCAAAATGTGAAGAATGACCAAAATCAAATCTTTATTGTCATAACTATATAATGTGATCCAAATATGTCTACTAGTTTTTCCAAAAGAAACTTACTATAAATAAGTAACTCTATCTAGGAAACTCTATCTGCTCAATGATGTATTATGGACTCCTTAGATGTCATTGGGCTTATTACAGACCACTCACAGTGGTAGATTTTTTTAGTTCTATATAGTATAGCACGGTGAGAAGGCGCTTTAACTTTTGCACACACATATTGCACCTGTAGCTGATCTTAAATCCTATCCTATATTTAAATTGGAAAACTCTTGATTCTCTTATCCCATTCAATTTTTTTCTTTATTTCTATGTGTGTTTTGTTTACAACACTGTATAATTCACTTAGTCTTATGAATTATAAGAATATCAAGCTTGTAAGGCAGAGAGTTTTGCCTGCTGGGTTCACTATTTGGTTTACTACTCTACAGATATATGAACCTACTTGTAACTGACTAATTAACTGTAAATGCAGCCCTGGGTCTCTTGGGTTATGTTCAACAAAGGTGGAACTGCATGTCCATCTGATCAAGCTTCTGGACTGTTCCTGTTCTGGACTCTCTGTTCTGCAGCTCACACTACTACTTCCTTATTCTTATTTTATGAAAGAACATTGGCTACTTATCAGGAGCTAATGGACCTGACACTAAGCCTTATAATGTTCTATTTCCAGGCTGGGAGCAGGGACTGTTTCTCTCTCATTTTTGTCTGCGCTCTGATCACAGCGCTGGAATTTTATAGCTGCTCAGCTAATGCTGATGGACATGAAACTTAAGGAAGGCATATTTTGGGGGGAGGTTTATTTTTCTGTTTTTGGTGCCGAGGACCGAACCCAGGGCTTCCAGCTTGCTAGGCAAGCATTCTGCTGCTGAGCCAAATCCCCAGCCCTGGACATGAAATGTAGCTGGCAATGAAATTTAGATGCTGCTTTCCCCGGCACTGAGCAAGTCCTTTGCACAGTGCTTTTCATCACTCAGGACTGGGCTCTGTGGGGTGTGGCCAAGCACAGCATGTGGCGGGAAAGGCTGGCCTGGGGTGGGAGAGGGTCCATGGATTGATTCTGTTCCTTGGTGCCAGTTTGTGCCACAGCTTCTCCTTTTCCTGTTCTTACAATTCCTCCTTAATGAGTTGCCCAAGTCCCATAGGCACCTACTCTCCTTGCTCTCCTCACTGTCTTCCGTGAATCAGCATGGATTTAATCATGTCCTTTCTTGTTAATTTAGTTCCATATCTCCACTATCAGAAACATTTTTTACATCTCCCAGCTCTGTTTGGGCTATCCAAGATAAGCAAGGGGAAGAAGTAAAAACACATGAGGATCAAAAGGTACCTGAATAAACTCAAATGGGCCATCAGGTCTCACTGGGCCAAGGGTCAAGTCTTTCCGATCTGTGTTGGTAGTGGGTTCTGCTTCAAAGAGCCAGCAGCCTGCAGCCAGCAAGGTGAAGTCTCGCAGCAGGAATGCTTCAGGGCCCCTTCTGTTTTGGCAGGCTGGTTGCAACGTTTCCCATCACTTTCCTGCTCTTGCCTGAGGCTTGGAGGAAGCAGGCAGAAATGGGGTGGGACTTCCCAGAATCTGAATGCAATGATTAGGTGGGGGCTTGTGCATAGCAAAGACATGCTCAGCAAGCTAGATCCAGTCCGCAGCAACCACAGAGCCACGGTAGGGTGTGGTGTTAGTCTTCTGTCCATTGTAGCCAAGAGAGAAGGATCAAAATCTGTGCACATCATTCTGTCTCAATGCTACATCCAGGTCAGATGGGGCTGGCTCAGAGCAGGCAGGCAATGAATGGAATCTAGGTCCTGGCAATGGAGGGAACATTCCCCTAACATCAGGATGTCTCCTTCAAGATTTTGACTGCTATGGCCGTCAATGCCCACTTATCCTTTGGGGAAAAAATGGCACTGGGAGTGGCCAGATCCTTAGTAGTTAACTGATGTCATTTGACAGAGTGAGAAACTGGAGAGGCTATAGGAGGTAAGAGAGCATGATACCTGGTCCAAGTGGTGTATCTCTTGCCTTTTTTTTAGTTTGTTCTCTTGCTAGGACACTGACCATACTACTTCCATCCAGTCCACCCCCAAGCCCCACCCTGCCACTTTCACCTTCTCTACTTCCAAAATAATACTATAGGAAGAGGTCATAAGCTCCAGCAGCAGTTTCCTCAGCAACATACAATGTGTTGTTGTTGTTGTTGTTTGTTTTTGGTTTTGGCAGAACTGGGATTGAACTCTCAGACCCTTGCACTTGCCAGGGAAGTGCTTATTCTACTGAGTCATCTTCCCGGACCCACAACATATGATGTTGGCATCTCTTTAGGTAGAGTTGTCAAACGACAGGGTAAGTCAGCTGCCCACCACTGTCTGAAGCGGCAGCTCATGTACACAACGTAGGAGAGGAAGGATCGACCGCGGGGTGCAGAAAGCTGAGATTTCTGGGAGGATCTCACCTCTAGCAATTTCTGGTCACCATTTTCTCAGCTAAAGCCAGAATCATCTGGGCAGGATGCAAAGTAAAAGGCTAGGTGGGTGTGACCAGTTCAGTTCTTGCCAGTGCCACAGTTTAATTTAACACCTTAATTACAAAAACCAGTGCTGTCTTTCTGAGAACAAAGGACAGGTTGAAAATAAAAATAAAAATAAAAACCAATTATGGATGCTTCTACTTCTTGATGCTTGGCTCTCCATTGGGACTTGAAGGGGGATGTTTTGCTTTATATCAAGGAGATAGCAGCCTGGGGCTTAATCCAGCTCATCTGGATTAATTTTCTAAGTATCTGTAAAACTTTAGACAACTGACAGGGATGCACACTTATGGGCATAGTTTTAAAAAACTATGTCTTGTTTCTGAGAAATGAGTACAATCAGCTAACCCAGATTTTGCTATCAATATTACCTATCTATGTGTTCTGATCGTTTCTAAATATTTGCTGTGGTTGCAATAAATAATATGGAAAGCCCACAAGAAGCGAAGATCACAGCTAAATGCTTCTCCCCTTGTTGTTATTGCCTTGACCTGTTCTCAATTCTTGGCCAAAAGGCACATTCAATGTGATTTGCTACTGTTTCCTACTAGCTTTTTACAAAAGAATTGGCTTCTCAAAGCAATATTTCTTTTAGAAATATATATTCATACAAGCCAGCTAGAGAATCTTTCTTAGTAGCATTTTTTAAAAAAGATAATTGAACCTGCAGGTGCCAACTGACAAGAATTTATGGTATCTTTTCTGCAATGGCCAGCTTTACCCCAGGGAGAATGCTGCATAGCCTAAAAAAGGATTAAGGCAAATAAGTCCTATTTCATTTGTTTACCTCGCCCTTGATGGATGCCCCATGAAACTGCAATCCTTTGAATTAATGTCTGAGAGAAAAAAAAAAGAAAACATTGAAGGATAAATGAAATGTCGGTTAATTCTGTTAGGCCGTTTATTGACATCCTGGCTGGGCTCCATCTATCCCTGGGGTACTCAACAGGAGGGCATGTTTGATGGGAAATATAGATTGTGTGGCCCTATCAACCCAACAGAGGTATCACAGGTCCTGGAGTTGGCCCCAGAGGCTGTACTCCGACAGTCAACAGAGCTGGATGGAATCTTCTCTCTGTGTGTCACTCTGTGACACTTAGGAGAGTTCATAAAGATTGGATTGATATGTTGTCATTGGAGCATTGCCCACAAATTAAAAATACACTAGGTAGAAGCTCCAACTTCAGAGCTTCTCCTTATTGGTTACCCCCATGTGGAATTCTCTGTAGCCAACAGCCTCCTCTACTATAAAATGGTGATAAACACGGTAACCTCTGAAAGCTCTTGAAAGCTTTGAGGCAAAATTCAAAGTCATTCTCCTGTGACTGTGTGCTCGGAATGCCTCCTTCCTGCTGATAAACAGCTGCTTTAACAAGGGCTTATGGTTTCTGGAGTTCCTTGTCTTTGTGATTTTCATTTTTCCTGCCTCTTGCCTATTACAGAAGAATTTTTTTTATTTATTTATATTTTACTTTGAGACTGGGTCCTCCTGTGTTGCCACAGGTGGGATGAAGCTCTCGGTCCCCCCATGTCAGCTTCCCAAGTGGCTGGGGTTGCAGGTATGCACCACTGCCCGAGAGCAGATCTTCTGAGGACCATGGGAAGCCACCTACCTCAGCTCTTGTCTCACAGACACAAAAGCCAAGAGCTTTCTGGTGAACAGAGTGGAAGGACTTCCCACCTGTAAGAACCTAGGTTTACTACCTGCCAGATAACCCTTTCTAAATGAGTCCCAAGATGAATAATTAAGGTAAAATCTGCAACAACATCTTTCACTGAGGTTCTGGAACTGTATGGGATTTTATATAATCAAAGAAATGCCTCACTCAGTGATTGTATTAATCAAATAATGTCAATTAAAATATGTTCTCCTTAATTAATGCTTATTCTGATAAACAAATCATCCTATTCCAGCCTGAGTGTTGGCACTGTTATGAAATGGAAGGAGCTTTCTTGCTTCATCTTCTCAGATATGATAAGTGATGATGAGTTTCACAAGTTCTGCCTTAGGAGGCACAGGTGTGAGCACCAGCAGCTGGCCTCGATTTGCAAGGGCTGGACAACCCAGAAGGGAAGGCAGTGCAGGGTAAGTGGTAGGAAGGTCAGACACGTCTTGGTCATCACAGTTGGCCAAGCTTATAAGTTAAAATGACTTTGTATGAGTAAGATGAGATAGAGAACTTGAAGTACAAGTCATGATAAGCAGAGAACTCAGAACCCTAGACTGATAGCTCGAGGACGCATTACAGATAGGCTACATTCTTGCTGCCCCTGATAGGGATTGCAGCAGGCAGTATCGGCTGCTAAGAAATGTAATGTGCAACCCCAGAGACTGCTGTCAACAAAATTCCTGGGGCATGGAAGGCATATTAAAGTTTTAGACGCACCAGTTCAATTTATTCCTCATTTTTTTCTGAAGTTGAATGAAGTCAGAGCAAGTCCAAATGAACTGCTCGAGAGCAGGCAGGAATCACTCTAGCTCATACTCTGGTTCTTGAATCCTTGAATCAGCGAATTAGGGGGCCTAGTCCCAAAATCTAAACTGGACTCTCCAAATGAAAATAGTGCAATAGTGACATCAAAGGAGCAGGGTCTTTGTATTTGATTAAAATACAAATTTTCTGGGCACTGTGACACACACTTATAAACTCAGAACCCAGGAGGCTGAGGCAGGAGAATCTCTGTGAGTTCAAGGCCAGCCTGAGCTATCTAGTGAGTTCATAATTGGCCTGAACTGCATAGTCAGACCCTATCTCCAAAAATAAAGCGAGAAATAAATGAATAAATTTTAAAAAACAAAGCAAAACATTTTTGTTCTACTTGTATAGACAGGTTAGTTTTTACCACAGTGCAATAGGTTTGCTGGTGGCAGCTTATTCTGACTGTGGGTCAAACACATGGATGCCTTGAAAATTGAAACTATTGAATGAGAGCAGAGAGAAATATCACCTTGCATCCATGTGGCAGTGCAGCTGGGAAGTGACAAGGGATCCACCTCTGGGCTTTTGCTCCAGCAGCTCCTTTGCCTGGGATTCTCTCCCTCTGAGCCTTCACAGAGTGGGATCCATGCTACTGTCTAAGTCTCATCCTCAGGGAAGTTTTCCATAGTTGCTTTATCTAGTGTCAACTTCTCACCCCCTTCTGTTCTCCTCTGACATTCCTTATGCCCATTATCTGTTTTATTTATAGTGGAACAATTCATTCACTGTCTTCTCTCCAGAAGTATTTAATGAGAATAGAACTGTTGGCGTGTGCTGTTACAACACTACTGACCAAAATCAGTGTTTGACATATGGTAGGATCTCATTAATTCATTGATGAGTAGATGAATAAGTAACCTAGATTTGGCTGAAGAGATAACTCAGTAGAATAAGCTTTTGCTTGGCAAGCACAGGGTCCTGAGTTCAATCCCCAGTTCCACAAAAAAAAAAAAAAAAAAAAGGTAACCTAGATTGAAGTTTGGCATGGTCAAGGCTAGGATAATCATAAATAAGATCTGACATGTATTGACAAACAATATTGACACAGTGCTACATGCTTGCTATGTGCACATTATCATATTTAATTTTTATGACTGACATTTCAAAACGCAAGTGTTAAGTATTGACTGCTTAGAAATAAACCATTAAATGCCTGCTCATAAAATTAGAGGATCTCACACCTGTGGACTTCCCCTCAGAAGTATTTCCTAGAGGAAAGCACTGAGCAAGCTTCTGCGTAAACTGGTCAGCACTGGTTGACCTGCTTGAAGATGCAGGTTGAACCAGTTGGACCAGGGAGACCAAAACCACCAGTACTGTGTGTGTGTCCCCACGTCAGTCTCTTCTGAGCCCATGAACAGGGTAACTAGACTTAAGAGTGATGGCTTAGAATGAGGTATCCTGACACAGTTTCCAAAATGACAATGGAAACCTGGGCACTCTTGCCTACCTTGCCCCCACCCCTCCCTACAGCACTTGAAGAACCCTTTGTCACAGGAGATAACTTCTGCCTAGAGGACCATGGTGCCAACAGAGAAAGGGCAATCCTCTGTTTTCTCACTTTTCAACCGGGAAACAAAGCAAGCAAGCATATTTTTACTTAATCAACTTCATTTTATGAAGCCCACAGAGAGATGAAGGGCAGCAAATTTGTCCTCGCAGCAACAACTTTCCTTTCGCTCATTTCTTCCTTCCAATTCACAATTTCCCCAAGTGCTCAGGATCTGTGCTCCATCTTATTTTCCATCGGCTTCACAAACCCTTATGGAACAGCTGTGAAGACTGACTCAGTGGGACCGCGGGCGGTGCACCAGCCGCCCAGGAAGCCAGCCAGAAAGGCAGGTCTCTACGGAGACGCGGGAGGAGGGGGACAACAACTTGAGTCAATGCGTTTTCTTCCAGAAAAAAAAGCGTTTAAAAAAGCTGTTTAACATTTAAAGTTCTATTATTACTTTTGGCAGCATGTTGGGTCCATGTCTCTTTTCTGGCTACTTTTCTAGTACTTTATGTATTTGGAAGTAAAATTTGCAATGGATTTCAGTAATACAAGGGAAGATTTTTCAGTATAATTATACGAGATATGTAAATGCTATTTAAATGTTATCTTGTATGCTCACCAAATAAATATAAGTTAAAATGACTACATAAAATGACCTATAATGTTTATATATCAGCCAGGTGTGGTAGCACACAACTATAATCTCAGCACTCAGGAGGATGAGGCAGGAGGAGCACTGTGAGTTTAAGGCAAACCTGGGATACATAGTGAGTTCAAGACCAGCCTGAAATGCATAGTCACATCTTGTCTCAAAAAAAATTTATAAATCATAGACACAGAAAAATGTCTTAGGCCTTGATCACCACAGAATTAGTTGTATTTGGGGGTTGGGTATCAGGGATCAAACTCAGGGCCTTGCGCTTGCCAGGCAGGCACTTATGCCACTGAACTATATCCCCAGCCCCTAGTTGTATGGTGTCTTAAAAATCAAAAACAATTAGCTATTGACTCCAATTAATTAATACCAAAAGCAAATGAGTAAGTCAGTCCCTGGGTGGTCCCCTTCCATTACATTGTTAGTATTAAGGCCAGATATTTTTATTTGAGTAAACTTTTTTATTATGGAAAATTTCAAACATATACAAAAGTAGGGTTGGAGGTATAGTTCAGTGGTAGAGCCAATGCTGAATATTTTTGAGGCCTTGGGTTCAATCTGTAATATCCTCCCCCACTAAAAAATGTGTACTATGTACCATCATCCAGATTCAACAATTATCTATTTATTGATATGGGACTTGCATCCACTCAAAAGGCAAATCAATTGCTATTATGACAGGGAGGAATCTATAACTGGTTGTGCATATAACTATTCAGAACTATAGGAAAATAGGCAACTCACACGTTTATTTACTTATTTATTATTATTTTTTTTAATGAGCAGAATAGATTTATTGAGGGAAAGAAAGCTCCTGTCCAAGAGAGGGACAGGAGGGGGGCCCGAGTGGGTAATTCCCCAGAAGCTGTCTCTTCCAGGGACTTTTTTTTTTTTTTTTTCTTTTTTTT
>PVKA01045523.1:0-15492 GCA_004027165.1 Ctenomys sociabilis | reverse complement strand
AATTCCTTTATTTATTACAGTGTCTCGCTACACATCACGGATTCTTTTTTCGCGGGGGTGGGGGGTGAGCTCAGCTGGCCCTGCGGGGAGGGGCTGGCATGGCATGTGGTGCTGGGGCTCGAACCACGGTCCCTGAGAGGCGCTCTAGACCGCTGAGCTATCTTGCCAGCCCTCACAAAGCTTTTAAGATAACTTTAAGACAAAACTCTAACTCTAGGGGCTGGGGAGATGGCTCAGTGGAATAAGCGCTTCCCTGGCAAGCGCAAGGGCATGAGTTCAAGCCCCGGTTCTGCCAAAAAAAAAAAGAAAAAACAAAACAATATTAAGCTGGGCGTGGTGGCGCATGCCTGCAATCCCAGCACTCGGGAGGCTGAGGCAGGAGGATTGTTGTGAGTTCAAGACCAGCCTGAGCTACAAAGTGAGTTTAAGGTCTGCCTGAACTGCATAGTGAGACTCTGTCTCAAAAAGACAAAAAACAAAAAAAAAAAAAAAACTCTAACTCTACATCATGTCAACTCCCCTAGAACTCAAGAAACATTAATAGATGACTAGGGGAAGCCTTGTTAAGTATCAGGGCATTCTTATTAAAGGTCTAGATTTTTCTCTTTAGTCTTGCACTATTCTAAAACCAGCCACGCTCTTCCCAACCAACCAACAGATAAAACAGAAGTATAAACAAACCACTGCCCCAGATTGTGCCAGCCATCACCCGCTGAGGGCTCAGCCATTGAAGGGGCCAGCTGAACCATGGTGCACCAGTGACAGCAGGGTCATAAAGATGGCATTAAGAGACAGGTTACACCATAGTTAGCACCACCCAGAGAACTTCCCTCTAGTACTTCTCTCTAGAAGGTGTTGCCTTACCTGGGCCCTCCAACCTGCCCAGGGTTAGTATATATATATATATATATATATATATATATATATATATATATATATATATATATACTGACTCCAGATATGCCTTTCTGGTCCTCCACGTACATGTGGCCATTTGAAAGAAAAAATGTTTGACCAGTCTCCAATAAAATATAGACCAGAGATCTTCAGCCCCTCAAAAGAAGTCAAAAGAAACCTCTTACACAAGGTAACAGTTATTCACTGCAAGGGGTATCAAGCTTCCACAGACATGGTCTCCTAGGATCACTGTAAGGTGAATTCCTCTGCTGAATGGGCCACGCCTCAATACAGTTCCAGCACATCAACAACTCTACCTATCATCTGACTCCAACCTCTTAACTTACAACCAAGATATTCTACAAAAGAACTTCAAATAATTCATGATCAGGATAAAACTGAAAAAGGCCAACGGTGATGTATAAGACTGTGACAGTTTTTGCGTCAACAAGTACAATAGAAAGCTATTAAGTCCTTACATAAAGCCTCCCAGTTAGGGCAAAACACATATAGATCTTTATAGGAAGTCTTCATGAAGTCCAGATCAATATCAATGCTTTCCTTTTGTGTTAAGGGGTGAGGCAGTAACTGAGAATTGAACTTAGGACCTTGTACTTGCCAGGCAGGCACTGTGCCACTGAGCTATATCCTTGGCCCAAAAACATATACAATACATAAACTCTTTATAGGGCCTAAAATCCATATTATAACTCAGGGCTATAAGGCACGTCCTGTCTTTGCCTCCATAATCCACAAACTCATCCTTTCCCATAAACCAATGCAAAGGTGTGGGTTCTCCTGTGGAAAAGATTGAAAAATAGGCCTACATATTAGGTACATACACATCTCCTGATATGCATGTTTTACTAGGAAGAGAGAGGCCTTCCTTACTAAGTCAAAAGAAGCTCTAGAGGTGACTAAAAAAATCCTCCTTACAAAAATAATTCTGGGTTAAGACTGCCTAGATGTTACCAGAGTGATCCTAGACCCTCTTTCATACTCTAAGTCATACAGGAAGTTATCAAGGTACTGAAAATTAAATATTATTTTTACACTGCATACAGACCTCAATTATGAGAAAGTGTTGAGAAAGCCAAACTCTCAAACAGACCTTAGTCAAACTGTGTCCAAAACCTCACAAGTGGCTAGATCTCCTGCCAACTGCCTTAGCGAGACTTCAGGCAGCCCAAAGTCCAAATTTAATCTCAATCCACAGATATATTTTATGAGAGGCCCTTTTTAACAGCTAATCTACTCACTGACACTAAAACTATCTAACTCCTTCAACACGTGACCCATCTAAAAACTTTACAAGGGCCAGGGAGATGGCTCAGTGAAATAAGCGCTTCCCTGGCAAGTGCAAAGGCCTGAGTTCAATCCCCAGTTCCGAAAAAAAAAAAAAAAAAAAAAAAAAAAAAAAACTTTACAAACAAGATTCTTCCACTCCCAGGGACTAAAGTCCAGGGCCAGGAAGATAGCTCAGTGGCACAGGCTTGCCCAGCAAGTGTAAAGTCCTGAGTTGGATCCCTGGTACAAAAAAAAAAAAAAAAAATTCCATCCCAAACTCTATCTTAGTGACCAGGTCCTAGTCAAGACCTAAAAAGAGGGTGGACTCAAAGACCAATTTTTACTCAAATAAAGGAACCTCTTCACAACCCTTCTAACCTTTCCTTCTACCACTAAGATACAAAAACCAGATAGTTAGATTTATCTTTCCAGAATAAAATTTCAAAGACACCAAGAAACAAACAAACAAACAAAAAAGACCACAAACTTCAAACACCTATAAACCAATGACAAATATCAAGCTTCTTAAAACAACATGAACAACAAAACACTCTAATAAATTAAATAAATGTTTACTCCCTCTAATTTGATTATATAAATATGCTACTACATTTAAAATTTTTGTTCCAAGTTATAACATCTTTTAGGTATCTTCTGTTTCTTTTGACATCATCCTAAGTTATTCAAAAACTGTCTCCAGTAAAAATAATAACAGGGCCTGGGAGATAGCTCAGTAGCCTAAGTTCCTGCCAGCAAGTGCAAGGTCCTAAGTTCAGTCCTTGGCACTGAAAACAAACAAACAAAAACAAATAAACAACAATGACTACATGAAACCTTAAATTTAATCACATTTTCTCCCTATTATCAACAATCACCTCAAAACACAACAGACTGAGGGTGGGGAGATAACTCAGTGGAATAAGTGCTTGCAAGTACAAGATTCTGAGTTTAATCCCCGGTACCACAAAAAAAAAAAAAAAAAAAAAAACAGACGACCTAGACAAACTTGTCCAGAATATTGCCTTTCTTCAGGACCAGATAGACTCACTGGTACCAGTGGTTACACAGTATTGGAGGGGACTAGATCTCCTAACAGCTAAAACTAAGGGCCTATGCTTGCGCCTAAATAATGTACTTCCTTTGTCAATAGGACTAAAATAATAAGAAACATGACACAAAGACTGGCTAACTATGCTTCCAAGATCCATAAAAAAATTTTAAGTCATAGATGTCCTGGCCAAATATCTAAAATTGGAGGTCTCAGTTTTTGTCCTAGACATGGCCCTCATCAACTCTTATTCCAGGCTGGGGAGATGGCTCAGTGGAAAAAGTGCTTCTCTAGCAAATGCAAGGGCCTGAGTTCAATCCCCGGTTCCACCAAGAAAAAAAAAAAAACAAAAAAAAAAACTCATACTATTACTATTTAGATCTTACATATTTAATCTCTTACTAAAATTTGTGTCTTGTTTGACAGCTATCAAACTACTGAAAATGACCATAACTCAAGATCAAAACCTGCTTCCATGTTCATATATCATCAAGAAATCTTGAGAGGAAAGGCTTCCTTATACTCTTAAATCAGGTTCCTTAAACTCCTAGATCAGTGAGGGCAAGAGTTTCTTGGCTCCACAGAGGCAGGGCCAATGTCCCTATTCAGAAGGAAATAGCTATAGAAGACAAAACTTCCTCCTTCAGCTGCCCTCAAAGATTTTCTGGGATCAGTGATCTAAGGGGTACAGTTAGAAGCAAGAAGCTAAATGAGTCACTCTCTTCCCTACATTTTTCTGTAAACACTACCTTAATGGTCACCCATGCTTCCACTTTCTTAAAAGAGGAACAAGGGCGGGGGGATGGGGGTGGGGGATAGTTCAATAGAGTACGTGTTTGCCTGGCAAGTACAAGGTCATGAGTTCAATCCCCAGTACCATAGATAGATAGATGATAGATAGACAGATAGATAGATAGATAGATAGATAGATAGATAGATAGATAGATAGATAGATAGATAACAGAGTAATATAATAAAAGCCTTAGAGAGAAAAGCCAAGTCAGAGTGGCAGTACTAACACTAGCGAGAAATGCAGTAGGAGGCAACAAAAGTCAGAGGTGCCTGGGCTTTAAATTCTTAAAGCCTAAGTTTGCCCTTTCTCCCCCTTTTCCTTTCCCTTCTTCCTGCTGCTCTATGATTGTCAATAAACATAGCCACTTACTACTCACCACAGACTATATATTTAGCAGTTCTTTCCTTAGCACACAGAAAAATCTAGACTATCTTCACCCAGTCAACTATCTCAGTTCAATCCTGTGCTGTGCCATCTGAGCCAGATGTCTAAGGTCATTCTAATGACCTATGTCTACTCCCCCGCCCTTTGCTTCTAGTACTAGACACTGAACCCAGGAGTGCTCTACTGCTGAGCTACATCCCCAGCCCATATGTGTAAGTGTGTATGTATGATATTTCTGAGTCACAGTCTTGCTATGTAGTGTAAGACTGGCTGGCTTTGAACTCATTATATAGCAAAGGCTGACTTTGGACTCACTCTAATTCTCCCGCCATGCGTGTGCGCATGTGTGCATGGGCAAAAGCTCGTGTGCACACACACACGTGTGTGTGTGTATGTGTGTGATCACGGGTGTGTAAAGATGTCCATACCACTTTTGTAATGTAAATATGTGCTTTACCATAACAGAGGCTGAGTGTGCCTCACTGAAACTGTATCTGGGGACAAGAGAAACCCATCGATGTCTTCACTCACTTTGGCAGACCATGGAAAGGTGTGTATGAGCTCCAAAATAACAGCTGCTGAGTTTTATTCACATAATGTTCCTTGTTATATTTCTGTGCATGCTACTGCTCATGCCAGTCCAAACTTTTAAGAATTCAGGAGGATTCTGAGCGGCCTGTGGGATGCGGGAGAGCTGTGATTTGTGGGCCCAGTGCAAGCAGGAGGGGAGCTTTCCTGGAGCCATTTAAAAATTTTGGCGGACTCTGGGTGACCTGAAGGACTCTGTCTGGATGATTACTGGGAGCTTTAAAAATGCCAAAAGTCAAGAGCAAAAAGGCAATCCCAAACCTCCAGCCCACCCAGAACCAATCCAGGAGACAAAGATATATAAGAACTTGGAAATCACATACCTGAAATCTCTGAAATGATAGCAAATGAAGTAAAGAAACAAGTCCATCAGGCTATAGAAGAAATAAAATCACAAATAATCTCTCAGGTCCAAAAAGGAAGGACAACAATCATGAAAGAATTGCCCAGCACAACTAAAGAAGACATAGGTAGAAAAATAGAAAAGAATAGAAAAATGATGAAAACACTCAATGAACAACACATGAAAGAATTAGAATGCATGAAACAGATTCAAGTAGATATTAAGAATTCCATTGAAAGTTGGAAAAACTGCTTGAATGAAACTGACCTTGAAGACAGTGTTGCAGCTAATGAACATGAAAGGAAAGATCTCTTAAAACTAACAAGGAACCAAAAAATAACAACTCAGGAGCTACAAGATGATGCAAAGAAAAATAATATAAGAATAATAGGTGTCAATGAAGGAGCAAGAGACAACACAAGAGACATAAAAAGACTATTTGCAGAAGCACTTGCAGAAAATGTCCAAACATGAGAAAAGAAACTGATATACAGATAAGCAAGTCATAGAACTTCACACTGACACAATGACAATATATTTATTGAAGAAACAAAGGAAAGGCAGGAGGTGTCACAATCCCTCACCTGGAATTATACTATGAAACTACTGTGATAAAATCAGCATGCTACTGACATACAGACAGACCTAAGGATCAGTGGAACAGATTAGAAGATGCAGACACAACTGTAAACACACTCAGCCACTTTATCTTTGATAAAGGAGCCAAACATGCTCACTAGAAGAAAGAGAGCCTCTTTAATAAATGGTGCTAGAGAGCCGGGCGTGGTAGCGCATGCCGGTAATCCCAGCACTTCAGAGGCTGAGGCAGGTGAATTGTTGTGAGTTCAAGACCAGCCTGAGCTACAAAGTGAGCTTAAGGCCAGCCTGAACTGCAGTGAGACCCTGTCTCAAAAAGACAAAAAAATAAAAATAAAAAAATAGATGGTGCTAGAAAAACTAGCTTCCACATGCCAAAAGCTAAAACTAGACCCATGCCTATCACCATACACAAAGCTACAGTCAAAATGGATCAAAGATTTAAATATTAAAACAGAAACACTAGCCAGGCGTGGTGGCGCATGCCTGTAATCCCAGCACTCGGGAGGCTGAGGCAGGAGGATTGATGTGAGTTCGAGACCAGCCTGAGCTACAAAGTGAACTTAAGGCCAGCCTGGACTGCATGGTGAGACCCTGTCTCAAAAAGACTAAATAAATAAATAAATAAATAAATAAATAAATAAAACAGAAACACTGTCTTCTGGAGGAAAATGTAGGTAGAAATCTTAAAGACATAGGGGTAAGTAGAGAGTTCATGAACAAAAAAACAAACTGCACGTAAAATACTTCAAAGAATCAACAACTCAGATTTCATCTTTTTGAAAAGTTTCTGTGCTTCAAAGAAAATCTACAATAGAGCAAAAAGAAAACCCACAAACTGGGAAAAATATTATAGCCAACTGTCCCTCCAACAAAGTCTTCTATCTAGAACATATAAAGAATTAAAAAAAAAAATCAGGCCCCCAAATTCAAAGACTCAATCCAAAAATCAGCATCTGAGTTGAATATGTACTTCTTAGAGGAAGAAATATAAATGGCAAGTAAATATATAAAAAGATGTTCAACATCATTGGTCATTCAAGAAATGCAAATTAAAACAACACAGAGATTCCATCTCACCCAAGAAAAAATGGCTAACATCACAAAGTCAGCCAATAACAAATGCTGGAGAGGCTGTGAAGAAAAAGGAACCCTTCCACACTGTTAATGGGAATGAAGACTCCTACAACCACTATGGAAGTCAGTGTGGAGATGCCTCAAAAAGCTAGGATTGGTCCCCGTTTAAGGCAGGTAGTCCCCTCCTGGGTACTTTTCCAGAAGAACTGAAGATCTCATACCATAATGATATATGTTCAACCATGTTTACAGCAGCACAATTTATCATAGCTAAATCCTGCAAACAACCCAGACACCTATCAACTGAAGAATGGATCAAGAAGATGTGGCACTTCTACACAATAGAGTATTATTCAACTATAAAACAGGGTAGATTTGAGTCTTTTGTCGGTAAATGGATACAAGGAGACAACATACTCTTAAGTAAAATAAATCAGACCCACACATGCAAGCATTATATTATCTCTTTAGTGTGAGAACCTGAAAGAGGAAAATGGAATCTGAAAGGCATAATAGATAATGAGAAAGAGAACTTATTCAAAAGGAAAGAGTTATTGAGTTGAGGAGGACAGGAGAGGGAGTGGGGGAAAGAGAGTTATTTATGTATGTAAGCAGGATTGTTGGACATCTGTACTGTGCATTTCTGCTGGTCTGTGAAAAGGAGTAGATAATAATTTGTTTTGTCTCCTTTTTTCAATTGTTTGTACTTTTGTCAAAAAATGTATAATGTCTTATACATCTTTCTGTTTTTCTTTCTTATAACTTTACACGCATATATCTGATAATATGAATAATTGGTTGGAAGACACCACTGTATTACAACAAATACTGCGAAATTCATATTACTTTGTTAAGTGAAATTCTGTACCACTTATATTTTTTGTTTTAATTCTAATTTTTACTCACTTTAAAAAATAAAATAGGGCTGGGGAGATGGCTCAGTGGAATACACACTTCCCTGGCAAGTGCAAGGGCCTGAGTTCAATCCCCAGTTTCGCCAATAAAATAAATCCTCTTTTTTAAATGTATTTGGTACAGGGTCTCACTATGTAGGTTGGACCCATAGGGATACTCCTGTTTTCAGCCTCCCTAGTCCTGGGATTACAGTCGTGCACCAACATGCCTGGACTCGGTCACCGGCTCAGCACGCCCTGGGGGCAGGGGCAGAGCAGCATGCAGGACTGGGGATGGAACCCTGGTCCCTGTGCTTGCCAAAGCAGGCACTTAGTCTGCTGAGCTATCTCACCAGCCCTAAATTTCTATACACTTAGGATTTGTTTTAAAAACTGTCTTCTGGGACTGCAGAGATAGCTCAGCAAACTAAGCACCTACTTAGGCAAATGCAGGAAATGGAATTCAATCCCTGGCACCACATGCCACACTGGCCCCATTCCCAGGCACACTGAGGCGACACTGAGACTGGGTGTGGTGGTACACTTCTGTAATCCCAGTACTGGGAGGCTGAAACAGGAGAATCACTATAAGTCCAAGCTATATAGTGAGACACTATACCAAATACATTTTTAAAAGTAATTAAAAATATAAATAAATAAAAACTGTCTTCTGGGGCTGGATATTTATTTATTTATTGTCCACAAAAACAATTTTATTAAGCCAAGAAATGATCACTCCTTTGCCTTTTCTCCCAAATCCTTCAAAAGGATGGTGCGGGGTAAGGGAGAAACCTAGGATGGATATATCCTCTCTATCCCTCAAATGAGAAGATTTGAGGGAGGAAGGCCTGTGCCAACGGCTTACCAAAGCTGCAGGGTGTTGGAGCCTTAAACTGGGGTGGCTGGTAAAGAAGTGGAGGAAGGAGAGGGTGGGGGTTCTGTTGAGGGCCCAGGAAAAATAAGAGGGGCTGAGGCCAAGGAGCCAAAAGAGGTAGGGAGCGTGGGAGTGGGGCCCAGGAGTGCGGTCCGTTCTGAGGCCAGATGGTCCCTCAGCTCCCCTTCCTCATCACCCTCTTGCCCCTGAGTATCTTTCTCATCCCCAGGACCACGGCTAACAGGCTGCTTGCAGATGGGGAAAACCTCCCAGCCAGTGGCTGCATAGGCACGAGCACAGGGAAGGATCCAAAGCTTGTTCCCACCCTCCTACCCTCCCAGGCAGATGGCACAGACACCAGCTTGGTCTCCTTTCTGATAGTCACGAGTAGGAATCTGTTTTAGTTGCTCTTTGGTAAGTTGATTACAGCAGAGCCATTTCTGGTGCTCTCTTCTCTTTTGCTGTCCTCGCTGCGGCACCGTCAGGTCTCCTGGGGCTGGAGATTTAGCTGCGTGTTTCTGCACCTGCCTGATAAGTCTGAGGTTCTGAGGTTCATTCCCTGAGACTGCCAAACAAACAAACAAATGAACAACCATCACAAACTGTTTTCCTCTGAGTTTTCTTGGAGAATTATCCCAATTCAATACAATGGCACAAGAAAAAACAGATTTCCAAGTTTACAGGGAGGTCGAAAGTAAGTTATCAAGCCGGGCGTGGTGGCGCATGCCTGTAATCCCAGCACTAGGGAGGCTGAGGCAGGAGGATTGTTGTGAGTTCGAGACCAGCCTGAGCTACAAAGTGAGCTTAAGGCCAGCCTGAACTGCACAGTGAGACCCTGTCTCAAAAAGACAAAAAAAAAAAAAGAAAGTAAGTTATCAGATGAGTCAAGGACTGATAATAATGATGACCTTAACCATAGAGCCAAAGACCTTGTGGCAGCAAAATGGAACAAGGAGTGACTGATACAAACATAGGGAATGAAGGCCTCATTCATATGACAAAGTCACACGAATTCATATGACACAGTCATATGACAATGTCATATGTCATTCATATGACAAAGAAAACAGCAATGTGAGTACATATTTGGCTAGTCAAAATGCAGCAAAATGGTCACATATGCATAGATGATTCAATGCTAGAACTAGGTCTGAAAATAATGAAGATCCTGGCAGTGGTGAAACCTTATTGGATAGAACTCCAGCACCGGAACTGGGTATTGCAAATTGTAGCAGATGATATGCTGTAAGATATTGTGAAAAACAAAAATAATGCAAGTAAATGTTCTGCATGTCCCAATAGCTATACTTGAAAATATGTTCATTATAACACCTCACTATCTGAATTGAAAACCTCCGTAGGTCTGCTGTCCTTAGCAGGTTTTTCTCATGGTGATCATGAGAATGTGAAAGACATATGGATCCGGGGATGTAGCTCAGCAGCACAGTACCTCTCTGGTGAGCATGGAGTCATGAGTTCAACTCCCAGTACAAAAAAGAGGAATATACCACACAGACATGTGGAGAAGGGATGAGTGTGGGCTTGTTGGGAGCAGCTGAAGCTGGAAATGAATCACACATTCAGGACAAAGCTGGCCCAAGAACACAGGGAGCTCCTTGAACCATGTAAAGAAGCCATGCAGTTTGTTAACTCATTGCTGGGTAGAGGTTGAGGTTGACATCAACTCCTTTTGTTGCTGTTGTTGTTTGTTTAAGTATTTAATACAGGGTCTACAAGGTCTCACGAGGTAGATCAGACTCGCAGCCTCCCAAGCCCTGGGATTATAGATGCGGGGCCACCACACCTAGCCTCAGTCGCAGCCTCAGCGCGCCCCAGGGACAGGGCCAGCAAAGCACACCGGGGGTCAGGCCCCAGTCCCTGTGCCTGTCTAAGCAGGTGCTTTAACCAACTGAACCATCTGGCTGACTCTAGCATCAACTTCCTGAGGGTGTAAATAGATACTGTACCATCCTTGGGCAGCTCTCCACTCAGGAGAGAGAGGACCTCCACCTGACACCAGCTCTTGTCTCTTGTCTATCTTTTCCTCATTCCCATGACCGTGTTTCCCCATGACCACCAAGGGCCCAAATGGTCATGACATTTGGCACCTGAACAAGGACCCCTGGTAGGAAAAGTGCAGGGTCCCAAGTTTGATTCCCTGCACCAAAGGGGAAAAAATACACAACAGGAAAGAGAAAGTGAATTATTAGAGTCAATATTCAACATGGGTATACATTAGCATTGGCCCATCAGGTGTAAAGACTAGGGGATGGAAATCAACTGACTTTAAAACATATTTCAGGGCTGGGGAGATAGCTTAGAACTATAAAAGCTTGCCTAGCAAGCACAAGGAGCTGGTTTCAATTCCTAGTACCACGTGCCATGCAGACGCTTAGCTGGTCATCAAAATGGAACGAGGTAGTGCACATCTATAACCCTAGCAATTGGGAGGCTGGGGCAGGAGGATCGATGTGAGTTCAAGATTAGCCTGGGCTACAAAGTGAGCTCAAGGCCAGCCTGAACTGCATAGCAGGCTGACATTGATCCTCTTGCTTGAGCTTCATGAGCATTGGCATTACAGGCACGTTTACCGCCCCTGGCCTTATACATATATATATATATTGGGGTTGGGGAGATAGCTCAGCAGCATAGGTGCCTGCCTACTTACTGCAAGGTCCTGAGTTTGATTCCTAGTATCAAAACAAAAAAGTTGATTTAAAAAAAAATTTAAAAGGGAAGTGGGGTGGCAATAGGCTTCAGAGAAGCCAAAGAAAGAAAGGTATATTGAATTATAAGTAGTCAATAATGGCACGATACAGGTTGATACATTGTGTCAAATTGAAAAAGTTTAGAAGTTTAATTAAGTGACTCCACAGAAAGCTAGGATTTTTAGTTTGTAAACATTCTTATCCTGTGCAAGAGGAGGGCATGGACATTGTATGAATTCTACACCCCCAGCCCAGGGTAGCTTGTTTGTAATATAAGGAGGGGACAGGGGCTGTCTGCAAGCCTCAGCTGCTGCCCTTCCCTTGGCTCTCTGCTATTTTCTGCTACCATCAACTGCTCCTGTTTCCCAAGTGCTGCTCTGCCTGGGAGCCAGCCAAGTACAGACTGCAACCTTCACACCCTGTGAGCTAAATAAACCTTTCCTCCCTTAATTTGGGGTATTTTGTCCCAGCAATGAGTGAAAAGCAACTGAGACAGGGACAAATAGAGTCTCAAGAATCACAGATGCATTTGCATGCTTCCACTCCTGTATTTGCTCTTCTTTCTTGGGTTTTGCATACAAGGAGTTCTGCATCCACAAAGGAACATTATTTTAAAACAACAGTGCCACCAATAGAGCTTGAACCCTCCAACCTTGATCAACCTAATGAGAAAGGAGGGATGGGGAATCCATGGAGAGTTTTCCATGTTTACTGTTCTAAAGTTTAAACGCCTAATGATCCAAGACAAACTATACCTCTTTGGATTTGTGCAGCTGTTAGCTCCTCGAATGCGCAAGAGGCTGCCTTGACAGCAGCTGTCACACAGCTTATCCAGCCAAGGCCTAGAGGGAAGAGGAAAAAGCAAGGCTGCTTGTTTCTGTGGTGGGGATGAGGAACATCTTACCCCAAACAGCTCTGTTGCACCTGTAAAGGCAGCACAGCCACTGTCTGTCTCCTTAACAAAACCTTCTGGTCTTTGTCCTAAGTGTCCACAAGGATATCATTGGGAAATGAGTATACGTCTAAAACTGAGGAAGAAGCCCCACCCATTCTGGGAATCGTCCACTGGGGCATGCCTTGGCCCCATCAAACAACAGGGATGTAGACCGGGTGCCAGGAGGGCCCCTGGCTCCCATCCTAATTGGACTCAGCTGGGATTTTCCAGCCGTCCGCTCGTCTGAGGGCTTGGTCTGCCATGGATGTCTGCATGCACCACCCACTGCAGGCCCAGGTGCCCAGAACCCAGCAGGAAGCATATGGCTGCGGCACACCCTGGCTCTCGCCTCGGCATGGGCCACCGAGTGGCTCTGGCGTGGGAAGTTCAATCACCACAAATAGTACCTGTGCTTGGAATCTGGGACATCCAGGACAATAGAGCCTCTGCAGGCGGCTCATCCACCCCTGAGACAATAAAATAAAAGTTGAAGTCAGAGGCTGCAAAGAGGTCTCCAGGTTTTGCATAGTGTCACTGATCTGAAATGCACAAAAAATTCAGTTAACTCAAAACATGACCTTTTTTTTTTTTTTTTAATTGCTCAATTGGTCATTCTTCCCTTGGTAAAAACTGCAAAATTCACAAATAAGGAAAGGAGATCCAAGGGCTTTGGGTCTTCTGACACCTATTGGATTCCACAGATTAAATAAAATCACTCCCAGATGAAATTGCCTATTGGAGGAAAAATGTTTAAAGGTCTTTTAGAAGCACAGATGTGGATGTTTCAGTTATTGCCCAGCGTCACTGGCTTAGAGCACAGCCTCTGGACGTGGCCACTACAGACCCACAGCAGTAGGCAGGGTTTCTCACCCTAGTAGAAGTGTTAAGTTGCTAACCTAGAAGGATACAAGTTATGACAGCTTCTTCATGTTTGGGTCACCTTATCCAACAAAAATGAGAAAAGATCCTACAATGAGCTACTGTTTATTACAGACATTTCCCAACAAGCATCCATGTAAAGGAGCAGTTTTATTCTCCTAATCCAATGGCTCTGGCCAAAAGTAGCTAAGTGGGAAAAGATTCCCTCTCACATCAACCTGATCCTGCAATTGGAGTCCATGTTATGGATAGATACATATTTATGTCAAAAGAGTTTTTAGGGGAAATCCAGTTAGTCAAGTTAATGAGAATGCCCTTTTGAAAGTATGTCCCAAGAGTTTCTACTCTTGGATATCACACTTATTTTTTTAAGAGAGATCCTAAAAATATACTGATAACTGATTTCCTTTTATTTTTTGAGGGAAGGAAAGGTTCATTTAGCTCACAGTTACTGGAGGTTTCAGTCCATACTTAGCTGGCTCCAAGGAGGAGTGGCTTATGACAGAGCAACCTTTCATGGCCATGGCAAAGAGTCCTGATAACTGATTTCTTTTAAAGGATACAGAAAGTGGAAATTGAAACAAAGACTACTAGTTTGCAACAGGATTCAGGAATCACAGAAAGCAGCCACATTGTGCCGATATTTGGTGACATGGCCTGCCATCCTACAAAGTACAAACCAGCTACTGTGATTAGTGACAAGAATATGGAACTAAAAGGGGACAGAGATGATACAGAAGTAGATTGTACAAGCTATATGGTTTTTTTTGGGGGTTTTTTTTTTTTTTGTTTTTTTGTTTTTTTTTTTGTCTTTTTGAGACAGGGTCTCACTATGCAGTTCAGGCTGGCCTTACACTCACTTTGTAGCTCAGGCTGGTCTCGAACTCACAACAATCCTCCTGCCTCAGCCTCCCGAGTGCTGGGATTACAGGCCTGTGCCACCACGCCCGGCTTATATGTTCTTATATATAAGAAGTGAAGAACTTCTTATGAGTATTAGCTTGAAGTATCCTTCCTAGTACTTCTAGATCAAAATGTCTCCTTTCTGATGATGAAAGAAATATCTTTCTTCATATGACAAGGCATGGTGAAAATGGTTTGGGGAAATTTCAAGATTCTGAAGAAATTACCAATATAGAACTCTCAGGTGCTTTTGAACCCATGCAACAATTACACCAAACTGTTCGGATCAACCTTAAGTGATCTTCACACTTTATTTGGTAATAGTACTAGTTGGTTCTGCCTGGATTTTGAGCTAATTTCTCTGTTGTTGTCATTATCCTTCAGATAAGTTGATTCAATTTGCTCCTATTTTTTTTACAGATAAAGTATCTTAGTGGAAAGGAGGCTCTGTGATGGCACCCTCTTCCAAAACATAGGATACAGGTTTCTCACCATATGATCAAACTTCAACTACAAAAAAAGGGAAGAATTTTCCCCTACAAAATTCACAATCATAATAGACTTCATTTGGCAGTATATACTATAAATGTTTTAGATCCTACAAAAGATGGAAGGGCAGCAACAGAAAGACAATTCAATCAGGTAAAGCAAAGAAAAGCTAGTTTGGGGTGAAGAATATGTTTGTGTTTTGCTAGATCATGCTATCTGGCTGTATCATGAATCCAGATCTGGAGAAGAGGTTGATGACAACGATGAGACTAGATCTGACCTGAAGCCCATTGAAGGAATTGACCCAGAATGCTCAGGAGAGGACAACCAACACAGGCATCGAAGATCTGAGAAGATGATACAGTACAGATAACTTCGCTAAAATTTAAAAGGGTTCTTAAGACAGAATATAATATATATTAAATATAGATAAAAGATTCTGTTCCTTCCAAAACCTTTTTTTCAGACAGGTCTCACTATGCAGGTTAGGCTGGCCTTAAACTCACTCTGTAGCCCAGGCTGGTCCCCAACTCCCATGATCCTCTGCCTTAGTCTCCTGAGTGCTGGGATTACAGGCATGTGCCACCACATGTGTATGGTAATTCATTATTGATAATCTCATAGTATAGTAAATGTATTTATGATTCTGTTAAGTTACCTGTTTTGTTTTTGGTATTTTGATTTTATTTTTATGATTCTGGATGTACAGGTCTTCCAGAATGTAAAAACAAGGATTGCTTATGACAATAAGGCTTTTCTTTCTGATTCAGATCTCTGCCTTTAACAAAAAAAAAAAAC